>JAQIXR010000060.1:0-62978 GCA_034700825.1 Quadroppia sp. Gr-Ori-00064 | reverse complement strand
CTCTCTCTCTCTCTCTCTCTCTCTCTCTCTCTCTCATTAAAAATAATCATAAATAAATTCATACATAAAGCACCAAGAACATATCCTGTGCCCCAGAATGTGTTAACGTTTGATATTTCATAATATGAAGTCATATAAATCTGTTGCAAATCCAGAAGTGTTGGTCCAGTTATAAACAGACAGAATGTCTTCAAAAAACAGAATAATTTATGAATTGTTTTAAACTTAAAATTTGTTCAATACTTACATAAAACAAATAACAAATAATTACAACAATTGTTAAAAATATTTTATATTTCTTTGTCATAGAATTGTCTTCGACTTTGATATCCATTAATAACATCATATTTATTATAATAAACAAAATGTTAACAAAATCTCAAAATTGTTTTAATAATTAATTTTCAATTAATTTTAATATTTATGAACACTATTAATAAGCATTTTTTTGTTAATAAATTATCATTAATGAATCGTTATATTTAACTTAAAATATGACCTTGGTTCAACATAAATTCTAAATATGATAAAAATTAATAAAACTATAATTTTTGTGCAAAGTATATGTGATTTAAAATTTTAATTGTCATAAAATCAATACATTTCTACAAAACTTTCGTTTTTAAAAATTATAATATGATATGGATTTTACTAATCAGCCCCTGATTCGACCCCTTGTTTATTATTGTCTTCTATAGTTGTCTCCAATTGTATGGAAATGCTATTATTAGTGACAATGTATTTACTCATCGAATGAATAGCTATTATAAGACATATTCCGATTGTTATTAAAATTATGTTTATTTGAATCAAAATTATTGGTTCGGAGACAATATTCGCACCAATAATGATTGGCAAACTAATTGTGAAAATGCCCTTGGTGAACACATAGAGGCCACCTATGAGGTTAGTAACGGGAGTCACACTTTCGACCATTTGATATATACATCCAAACACAGGCCCAATGGCCAGACCATAGACAGCGCTTGCGATCCACATCATTGTTAGGGATGTGTTTGAGAACAATAAAAATAAAATATTTGAACACAAAATCAAAGCAAAACTAATGCTTAAAAAGTATTTTGGGTCCAAATAATGCGAAACCGGAATTGCGATCAATTGACCTAAAGATTTGAGACCAGAGAAGGCTGTAGTCAAATGAACACCCGTTTGTTGGTCTATATGTAGACCAGAATATAAATAAAATGATGGAAAGTATGTCTCATTAGATATGAGTGCGAGACTAATAGCGTTGAGAAATGCACTTAACATTACAAACAAGAATATCACTTTTGATGGCATTAATTCACGGATTAAATAGTGTTTTAATTTCTCAAAAGTTGTCACAATTTCATTACTATCATCTGTTTTATCACTTTTTAATTGTCTCGGAATATATTTCCTGTAAAAGTAAAGACCCCCTAAAAATAGTCCACAAAATGCTATAATCGCTGCAAAAAATACATATGGAATATAGATGGTTGAAGGGGTATATTCGGGGCCTGTTATCTGATAGTCAGTAATATTAATGTAACTGTTATTGACCTCAACTGACAGAAAGAGTCCGACAATTTGTTGGGTGATTATGGCTGTAAGAGAGGGTCCAAAATACAATGCCTGTAAGTATGGTCCGCAGTCCTGTCCCCACATCTCTACAATCCATACGCCGATTATGGCGTCGATGCCGGCGCTGAAGAAGCCATTGATGAATACATTGATGTATAGGAACTGAATGTAAACGACAAAAGTCGTTAAACCCATTGTAATGGCAATGACTAACTGAAAGGACATGAATGCTATTTGTTTGTTGAGGCGGTCGGAGGCGAACCCCACTGAAAATGACATGGTTTATAGATTAGTGTTTTTGCACTCATTTAATAAAGAATTTTTTTGTTGAAATAATGTAAAAATTATTTACAAAATGAGCCAAATATTGACGAAACGGCTTTAATAGTATTGATGTTCGAGATCTCATAATAGGATGTGTTGTAAATCCGTTGCAAATCAAGTAGTGTTGGACCAGTAATGACAACGTTTGTGAACTGCAATTTAAATAACATTTTATGTTATCATTGAATATGTTTTTCATTTTCAATACTCACTGTAAAACAATAGCAAATGAATATAACAAATGTCAAACATTTTTTATACCCCTTAGACATGGAATCTCTTTGATCATTGGTGTCATCCATTATAACAAATTCAGTGTCGACTAAATCACACAATTCTTACTGAAATTATTTTTTGCAATAGTTTTATCAATGGTTTAAAATTGTTTAATATTTTGCTATAAAATAGACAAAAGACAACGAATTTCACTAAATATTATAACAATTACTTTTGTTTCATTTCATTACAATATAGTAGTTATTCTTTAATAACCAGTTCCTAAACATTGTATTCATTGATGTAATCGTAAGCAAACTTATGACTAATTGTATAATATATGGCAAAACTGAACAAAGAATTTATATATAAAAATTGTTTTCAATATTGTTTAAAAGATTGAAAAAATCATTTATAAGTATTTTTGATTGAGTTTTTTGGAGTTCAATGGAGTTTTTTGCCATTTCACAGTGTTTGACGAACCTTGGTCTTCTTTTGATCATTATTCTTAAGAAAAATATGTGTTTTCTTTTGTTTTTTATAATAGTTTTAGAAAAAAAGTGAAAATTACGTAAATTTATGGGAATATTATAAATATAATACAATTGTTGTATTAAATATATTTTTTAATTATTATTTGTTGAAGAATTATATTTAAGAATAAAGGCTATAATAATATAATTCTTATCATTGAAATAAAATTGCAATAAATTCTTGATTTGTAAAATAAAAAATATATTATTATTATATTTAATACGTTTGCGACAAAACTCAATACATTTACTTATAAATTAGTTTTATTACAAAATTTATTCAACTTTTAAATTTTGATTATTTGAATAGCATTTCAATTGAATGAATGATACGTTCAGTGAATTCACTATCAATAAATTGATTACATTTAAAGTGTTTTTCAATATTATTATCAATTGAATGCAAAAACAAATGATTTTAATATAAAAATAACTTTTAGATAAAAAATGTTCAAAACTTCAGTTAAATGTGATTTGATATCGATTTTGATATCAATATTATTGTCGACACTATTAATACGAACGGCAAACCTATGGCCAAACCATACGATATCGACATTAAGACTACTACAAGTGGTTCACAGACACGGAGACCGGGCTGTGACCAAACTGTATGCCAACGACCCGTTCAGTAATGTGTCCGAGTATTGGCCCGAAGGACTGGCAGAGTTGACACTAGAAGGAAAGCATCGTATGTATAGATTGGGTCAATTTATACGCCAAAATTATGACCCCTACTTGGGTCAGGAGTACAGTCCCCGTGAAGTTTACGCTAGGAGTTCGGCCAAAAGCCGATGCCTGGAGAGTGTGACCTGTCTTCTGGCAGGTGCTTATCCACCTAACAGCACAAAATGGCAGTGGAGTAATGCAAGTGCCGATGACGGGGAACGTATCGATTTAAGTCAGCACTGGCAGCCAATCCCCGTATATACTATGCCCAGAGAGCGTATGAACGAAGACAGACTGTGCAAAACGGACGCCTACTGTCCCGCAGCCAATAAAGCCATTGAAGATATTTTTAATTCAGATTTAGTTCAAACAGCGATGAAAAGAGAGGAACGACTACTAAGAGAATTGAATGAAACAATGGGTGCGAATATCACAAACATATTGGATGCGAAAAATGTGTATGATCATTTAATGACCGAGTGGTTAAGGGGCTATAAATGGTCGGACCACCACATATGGAGCCCCGAATATGAGCGCCAAATATTTGCAAAACTATTGCCTTTGAGTCGACTTCTGTGGTCGACTGAATGGAACAGTAGTTTAGTACAGCGCACAAAGGCTGGGGTATTGGTAGAGGAATTGGTAAAAAATATCCAAAATCATATCGATATTGAAAACAATGAAGATTCTGGTGAAGGGAATGGTAGGAAACTGTACTTATATTCAACACATGACGCTATGGTCGCGGTTTTGATGCATGCGTTGAATGTGTTTAACGATGAGATCATACCATTGAGTGCTTCACTGCTCTTTGAATTGCATTATAGACGACAAGACATTGAATATAACAATAAAAATAATTACTTTATTAGAGTTTATTTTTATAATGGGAGCCATATTACAGACGAAGGGGACGACAAAACTCCATATTTACTACATTTACCAAAATGTGGCAATGGTTTAGCTGACTGTCCATTAGATAAGTTTTTACAGTTAACTAAACAACTAATACCTGAAGATTGGGACAAAGAGTGCGGTATTTATAATAATAGTTATGTAATGAGAGTTTCATTCATTAGTATTATGTTTATAATAGTTATAAATATTATTATATTTTAATATTTGAAGCATTTGTTGACTATTATATCGTTAAGGGTTAAAAAGTTTATTAATTAAAGGGTAATCTTTCGATTTTTTCGAGCAATCATTGAATGAGAGCCACAAACGAAACTCAAATGAAAGCAAAACTTTGTTCAATAATAATAATATTAATTTAATAAATATTTATATAAATAATACAAATTATTTTCATTTTTTTGTGCGTTTTTTATGAATTGATATAATATTTATTTTTCGAGAAAATATATTTAATCATTAAATGCATAGAAATTATGATAATTATTGCCATAATTACAAAAACTATATTTATATAAATCAAAATCAATGGTTTGGTTACGATATACAGACCTATAATAATAGGTGAAATCACATTCACAATACTACTGATGAAAATAAATAGACTTCCCATCAGATTAGTGGCCGGGGTCACTCTCTCGATCATTTGATAGACACATCCATTTATAGGCCCTAATCCCAGGCCATAAATGCCATTCGAGACCCACATCATTGTGAGGGATGTGTCGCTGAATGTAATGTATAAAACATTTGAAATCAAAATCAAAACATAATTCAAATATATTATGAGTTTTGGATCAAAATAATGTGATAACGGAATAGCCAATAGTCGACCCAAAGCGTAGGCGCCGGAGAAGACACTTGTCATTTGAACACTCATTTGTTGGTCTATATGTAGTCCTGAATATAAAGCGAATGTCGGAAAGTATGACTGAGTGGACAGTAGTGAAGATGACGTTGAGATTAATATTGCACACAAGAATATGAATAAAAAAGTCTGTTTTGTTGGCATTAATTCTCTGATCAAATATTTTCTAATGTTTGCAAATAATGTCATTTCGTCTTTGCTTTCGATGTCTATTTCCAATGACTCTAATTGTCTCGGAATATATTTCTTCGAAAAGTAAAGACTTCCTAAAAATAGTGCCCAAAAGGCTATAATAGACGACAGAAATATGTATGGAATATAAATAGTCGACGACTTGTGCTCAGTGTTTGTCGTCTTAAGGGCTGTTGTATTTAAAAGATCATAACTTTGGTTCATATTCTTCTGTGAAAGGAATGGTACAATAATTTGTAATGTTAATATTGAAGCTAGAGATGGGCCAAAGTTAAGCGCCTGTACATATGGCCCACATTCCTGGCCCCACATCTCTATAATCCATATATTGATGACAGAATCGATGCCAGCGCTGAAGAAGCCGTTGATAGACATATCAATGTATAAGTAATTGATTTGTTGTAAGAATGGTATTAAAGCCATAGTTAGGGCAATGACTAACAGACAGCACATGAATGCCATTTGTTTGTTGATCCGATCGAAAGCAAATCCCACTGAAAACCATTGAAAATAAGTTTTCAATTATATAATCACTATTAATAAGGTGTTGATTAAAAATATAAAATATCCCCTTATTTTTTGTATAATTGAATGAATGAAATTAATTAATTGAATGAAAATTGAATGAAATTTGATTAAATTGAATGAAAAATAATTATATTTACAAAACGATCCGAGAATTCTTGAGGCGCTTCTAATGGTATTGATGTTTGAGATCTCATAGAAGGATGTGTTGTATATCTGTTGCAAATCAAGAAGTGTCGGACCAATGATGAACGCATTGAAAGACTGTCACAATTGTTATGAATATAAAGTGTAATGAATATAATGATTGTTTGTATTGATTTCATACCACAAAGAAATAACAAATACATAAAATGAATGTCAAAAACAGTTTATATCCCTTTGACATAACATCGACTTTAATCTTGAAGACCATAATCACAGCTCAAATATAATATGTTTGAAGACTTTGTTATAGATTACAAAAATGAAGTTAATCTCAATTGAAGACTAAATCTAATTATTAAACCATTTAAATATTGTTATCAAAAATAAATTAAATTAAATAATATTTTCAAAATTCTTAGAAATTGATTATAAATAATTATGTAATAAAACGACAAATTCTGCTTAATTACAATGTAATTCTGACACACATTTCAATGTTATGAGAATATGACAAACATTTAAGCAATTCTCACATATAATTGAAATATCATCCATTGATTAATAACTTTTATACTGAATTTTAATCCAAAAAATATTATTAATTATAATAACAGACACAAAAATTCAGAAAATATTATTTAATAAGCATTTGTAATACAATTCATTGCAATGAAAGATGAGATGTTTGTTATATTCACTGCAAATTCAAATATTTTTTGTTATCAAATCATTTTTAATACAAAAAACTTCTATTTATTGTATATTTTTAAAATTTATTCAATAATAATATTTTAATAAATATTTGACTCAAAAAACATTTTTGTTGTGATTGCAATCAATTAATATTAAAGTTTGTAAATATGAAAAGTTTTGCTCAAATCACAAAAATTAATTAATTTTGTAAACTAACAAAAGTTATAGACTTTTAACACATTTTACTTTTGGTTACATTTTATACAAGTTTTGTATTCAAAGAGAGATTGCAATAAAAGAAATCCTTTTGTAAGAAAATACTCTTTAAGTCGACATAAGAAGACATTAAGATTTAGATTACAATTGATTGAGAGATAAGTTATTGTTTGTATAGAAGAGAGTCAATGCAAAAGGAGAGTCAGGTATGGACTGGTTTGAGGGTTTAATGGAATATTTGATGAGAAAACAAATAACAATGACTGCAATTGTGGCCAAACCTATGAAAAAGAAGTTGACGTATATTAAGACCAAGGGCTGAAACTCAATATAATTGCCAACAATTATTGGAATCAAAACACCGGAAATAGTATTCACAAAAGTACAGAAACTGCCAATAAGATTAGTGACCGGGGTCACTCTCTCCAACAGCTGATATATGGACCCATTAATAGGTCCTAATCCCAGACCGTATATGACATTCGTGATCCACATCATTGTCGCGGATGTGTTGAAGAATATCACGAATAAAATGTTTGAAATTAATAATAAAATATAACTAAAAATTATGATTATTTTAGGGTCACAATGGTTTGAAAGGGGTATTGATATGAGTCGAGCGACAGAAAAGGCACCTGAAGTGAGTGCCAGTATATAAACGCTTGTTTGTTGTTCTAAATGCAAGCCGGAATTCAAGAGAAATGTTGGCAAATAAGTGTTCTGGGTTAGTAACAGTCCATAATAAGTGGTCGTTAGAATTGCACACAAAAATATCAATAAAAATATCTGTTTTGTTGGCATTAATTCACGGATTAAATAGTGTTTGAATTTCATCGATAGTGACAACTCTTTGTCGACAACATTTTCCTCTGTTTTCAGATTTCTTGGAATATATTTCTTATATAAGAAGAGAATTCCCGCAAATAGTCCACAAATGACTATAGGAATCGATGTGAATATATACGGAATGTATATCTTCGACGGTCTGTAATCAGAACTATGTGTCGGAACAGTTGAATTCGGTGTTGAATTGTCACTGACTTCAAGAAATGGAACCACTATTATTGGAATCAACAAACTGCCCAGGGCATATCCAAAGTTGAGCCCATGTATATATGGTCCGCATTCCTGGCCCCACATCTCCACAATCCATACGCTGATCAACGAATCAGTGGCGCCACAGAAGAAGCCATTGATGGCCATCATTGCGGAAAACAGTGCAAGTGATCCATAATATGTCATAAAGGCATTAGTTGTGCCAATGGCTAATAGACAGCACATGTATGTCAACTGTTTGTCGAACCGATGGAAAGTAAAGCCCACTTTCAGGTAAAAAGTGATTAATTAATTGATTAAATATTTTATTAATTTATTTGTTTTGAAATTCCTACTAAATGTTCCGGCTGTCATTCCAAGGTACCAGTAGGTCAAGGGATAGGAGATGTCAATGAGGGATGCGTTGTATATGTGAGCAAAATCCAAAAGTGTTGGACCAGTTATGAAGACATTGAATGACTTGATATTACATTAGAAATCAATTAATTTATGTCTTATACAAAGAGTTGTCATTAATACTAACGTAAAAGAAATACGAAATTATTATAAAATAAGTTAACATTAATTTATATCGTTTTGATATCACATTTTCATCCACTTTGTTGTCCATTATTTTCAGACAATAATTATAATTCAAAAACAAATCTTTTATTCAGAATAATATTCATTAAAAGTCTTTATTTTGAAATTAATTAATATTTACGAATCATTTTAAATAATTTTGTCTTTTTTATTGATTTTTGTTGTTGTTTAAAACACATATTCTGTATATAACGGTTAATAAGCATATAATGAGACTCTTTATTGTGCAAGGTGCTTCGTAGAACAGATTATTTTATTTTACCAAGGTGTTTTGATGGGTCATTTGAATTGCAATTACATTAATATATTTAATGTTTTTGTTAATTGTGTGGTTGATAGCAACGATCGAGTGGTCAAAGTGGACCTGAACCAAAACACCTTGAACATAATTTGGTCATATTTTACTATTTTTAAATAATCATTTTTACAGTCATTTCAACAAATACTTTGTTTAGGATATAATAAACTTCTGTTCAGTACTTTTAGACCAACTCAAACACCAAACCTCTGATCACAGGAATAAGTCATACCTTTGTATTCAATCAAATGATAACTTTCATTAAAAACAATTTTCATCCGTTTATTATATCTCATATCTGTATAGAAATTAAGATTTTTTGTCACCAAAAGTCAATAGAAATGAATGGATAAACAAATGCAATATTTCTCACATTCATATCATATGATTCAAACCATATATAAATGCAATGTATTTTCAAATCGTTTTGTTTCACATAAAATATGAAATCAATTTTTGTCAAAATGTTGTCCACGAAAATATTCTTCGCATTGTTTTCGCTAAACATTTATTCAGTCATTTCTTTAGATATGTCAACAATTTGTGGCAAATCTAAGGCCAATGTCATCGACAGTGATTGGAGAATAATTGGAGGCAAAGACACAGTTGTGGGGGAATACCCCTGGCAGGGGATCGTCAATCGAAAATATGTTCTAAACAATCAGACAATAATCAGTCTTTGCGGCGGAACTATCATTAATGATAAGTGGATCCTAACCGCAAGACATTGTTATAATGATAATTATAAAGCAGAAGACTTTACCATTCGGTTAGGCGTCCACAACATCTCCAGTGCTGAGGGCATGGAGTTTAGAGCAGTGAAGGTATGCCTGTATATGAGTGTGAATTTTGCATTGAATTACAATCGATTCCACAGTTTATAACTCATGAACAAAAGGTCGAGTTTTTAGATGACATCGCTCTCATCAAACTCAACGTGACGTTGGATTTCGACAAAGAGCACAAACATTTGGCACCGGTATGTTTGCCCGAGCCGTTAACTAATGTGACGACAAACTGCTTCGTCAGTGGTTGGGGTGATGTCAATAGTGATGAAATGCAGAATAAAAGTAAGCTATGAATAGTTGGGTCCCAATTCTAACCGTCCATTTATGGCACGACTGTTGACACAGAACTTCAAAACCAAATACTCCACAAAGTGTTGGAACCGATCATCGATTCGAGTCATTGCGAGATCTTATATAAGAAGAATAACTTCGATCCCAAATACCAGTGGTGTGCCGGCGGCAGCCTTGCCGGTGGCACCGGTGCCTGTCATGGAGATTCTGGTGGTCCACTTCAGTGCATGGGAGACGATGGCAAGTGGTATCAGATGGGCATTGTCTCATATGGCAAACCTACCTGTGCTATGCCTAGAATGCCTGACGTGTACACAAAAGTCTCGCCTTATGTCGAATGGATTCAACAAATTGTTGAAAATAATTAATTTTTATTTAATTATAAAATTTTGTAAATTTTTTCTTTAAATATAATATATTTATTCAATAAATAAAGATGAGCTTGGTACTCACATGACCAGGATATGAGTATTGCACTTGTCTTATCTAATGTTATCTAAAGTTCATATTCATTGTACTATGAAATGAAAAACAGTTTTAAATCCTTTTATATCACTTTCGTTAATAAATATCGAAATTATCAAACATTTTGTAATCAATTTTGAAATAATAAATGATTTTAATATTATTTGTTTGGATCTAATTCTCACAAATAACAGACCCGTCACAAAGTTTGTGTTGAGTTACAATGTTTTATAAGTGTTTGTGAAATGAAAGTTATTATTGATTTTTAGAGAATTTGTTTATATGTCAAAGTTTTCATCAAAATTATCAAATATTTTGTAGTCATTTGTTAACAAAAATAAGATTTAAATGTTTCAGAAATTTTAGAAAACTTACAAAAATTATAATTTATTTATTTGATGACAGAATATGTTATCGAAATTGTTTTATCGAACATTTTATAGTCATTTATGAACTAAATGTTATAATCATTTTATAGTTTCACAAAAACTTATCAATGAATCCAAATGTGATTTTCACTTTCAGTATAAAAACATTTTGTATATAAAGATTAAAATTAAATACATTTAACTCAAGAGAAAACAATGTCTCAAACAATCAATTCGTTATTCATTATTTGTCTCACAATTTGTCCACTTTATAATGCATTTGAATTGTCTTCACATTCTTGTGGCAAATCTAAAGTTCATGACATCGATTGGAGAATAATTGATGGTCAAAACGCCAGTCCCGGAGAGTTTCCCTGGCATATAACCATAACAGAGATTGTCAATCCAATTGTTCCCGATCATTGTGGGGGTACTATAATCAACGAACAGTGGGTTTTGATTGCAGCCCATTGTGTGGATGCCATTAAAAATCCGGATCAGTTTGAGGTGAGATTCGGTGTTCATAATAGAACCGGACATGACATCAAAGAAGTGGACTTTCTTATGGAAAAAGTATTAAAATATTTATATAAATATTTGTTGAAAGAAATCATTGAATGATTTGTTGTGTAGATTGTGATCCATCCGAAGTGGACATACAATCCAACAAAAGCCATCGTTTCCAATGACATCGCTTTAGTCAAAATCAATGGAAGTCTTGACTTCAATGGAAAGCATAATTATTTGGAACCCATTTGTTTGGCCACTTCTGAGACCAATATCACTGATAATTGTATGGCCACTGGTTTTGGTATAACAAAGGTCATCGACTCCAAGAGTCAGTGAATTATATATTAATTGATTTTATATATTAATTGTCTTTCAATTGATTTTATCCATAGATTACACCCGACCTGAGATTCTTCAGAAGGTTAGGGAACCGATACTTGACAACAGTGTCTGCAAATGGCATTATTCGCATACCTTTGATAGCGAGACACAATTGTGTGGTGGGGCCAAAGGTCATGGAACCTGTAGTTCAGACTCTGGTGGTCCACTTCAGTGTGAGGCCAGTGATGGTAAGTGGTATCAAATGGGTATAACTTCTTATGGTGGCATTTGTGGTCAATCTCCCGGCGCTTATACAAAAGTGTCCGCTTATATTGAATGGATTGAAAGTGTTCTCAAAAGTTATTGAAATTAAAAATATTTATTTATTTCTAGATTTTTTAATGAATAATAAAATTAATTTTTTATCAAATGATTCAATGATTTATGAAATCAAAAAATATTGAAATTTGTATTAATTTTGAGAAACAGTTGTTTTGATCCAATCGTTATAATGGATAACATTCGTGAACACATCGGGACCTTTGGGTCGGGCACAGGGAATGCCGTAAGAGGTAATGCCCACCTGATACCACTTGCCATCAGTGGATAGACATTGAAGAGGTCCACCTGAGTCGCCCATACAGGTTCCAGTGCCGCCTTCGGACGAACCACCGGCGCATACATTCATTATTGAATCAAAATTTATATGAATTTTTTCACAGTAATTCACTTCAGCCAACGGTTCCAACACTTTTTGAAGGACAGTAGCTCTGGGACCACCTGAGGATTGATTGAGATGACAGGGATTATTAGAAAGGGATTAGTGGACAGGGATTTGGTGTGAGTTAACTTACGGGCACTTTTAAGACCAAAACCAGTGGCCACACAATCCTTGTTCAACTCTGTGGATGCGATCGCTAAACAAATTGGTCCCAAATTTGTGTGTTTCTCAAAATCGATGACAGCTTTGAGTTTGACTAAAGCGATGTCATTGTGTAATAGCAATGAATTGTATTCTTTGTGATCTATTATCTGATTATAGAATACATATAAATGTATATCACATTCAATGGCCAAACACTCGCACATACCTTATCGACGCCAACACTCAGCTGTGTCTCGTCGTCACTGTTCAGGTCGACTACACCCAATCGGACGGTGTATTCTTGTGTTTTATCACTGTTTGCCACACAATGGGCTGCAGTGATGATCCAGTGCTCGTTAATGATAGACCCGCCACAGAATTGCGTCTGTTGTACACCAAAGCTGTTGGTGTATACCCGTGTGAGCAGCACCTGCCAGGGGTATTCGCCTGGCAATGCATTTTTTCCACCGACTATTCTCCAGTCACTGTCAGTCACATTGACTTTAGATTTGCCACAATTTTTGGTTAAATCCAAACAAAACACTAAATAAAAGTCTATTAAAATCAAACCAAACAATAGTTTTCTGGAAAACATTTTTGTGAAATCAATTTTGACTTTTTTTGGACATAATTTAATTGAAAATTTCAATCATATTTATAGTCATTATTCGTGAGAAACAACACATTTGGCTATCACTTGATATTTGCATTTTAAAGCCATTTACCCCTGATTTCGATTTCGTTCTCAAGTCTATTGTTTGTAAATTTTATTTTCTTTAAATAAATATTAATTTAAACGATTAATATTTTTAAATTGCTCAAGGTGCTTTCACCTATAGGTGCTTTCACCTCAATGTGCTCAATGGGTTCGACAATTATTGTGTCCACAGATAGGGATGTGATTAAAGTGTTGTCAACACTTGTATTGAAGAGAAGGTCAATAATATTATATCGAATGAGACAAACAATACTCAAATAATTACTATAAAGTTGTTTATGAAATGCTTTTTAATATATTTTTTATTAAAAAATTATATAAATTTTAATAAATTTTTTGTCAGTAAAATCAAAATCGTTTTAATTCTAATAAATTATTTCATAAAATATTAATTTATTGAAATTTTATTGAAATTTTGTGATTATTTAATTAGATTTGGACAGTAATTGAGTAATGAAGCAGACTGTCCAAGGGCGGTTAGTATTTATTGGTGGTCTTCGTCTCCAAAACACATTCATTTAATATCAAATAAAATTAATTTTAATATTATTTTTCATATTTAAAGTCAATAAATTTGATGAGACAGGAATGACAGGGATTGGAAGGACAGGGACTTATGATTGAAATAAAGTGTATAAAAAAGTTGTTTAAAAATTTTTATTTCAAAATAAGTTTTAGACAAAAAACAATTTATTGTAAATATAATATAATATTAAAAAATTAAAAACGTTATGAAATAAAATCAGAAGTATTTGTAAATCATTTAAAGTTAGGAATTCAAAGCAAACAAATTTAATGACCACTAAATGGCACTAAAGAATATTTTCTCTTTTTTTGCCATTAAATTGAGTCTAATTTTGTGCAAATGTTTTGGATTTGAAAATAAAAATATTTAGTATTTGTGCATAAAATTGAAAAATATTGAAAATTTTAAAAAACAAATAAATTGTTCGATAATTTAAAACATAATTCTTGTGATCAAAAGTGTTAACAAAATTTTAAAAACAAAGAATTGATTGAAAATAGCATTATATCCCGAATTCTCTTCATTCAAACTATTGATTCTGTGGTCAACAAAATTCTTGAGCAGAGTTTCGTTGCAACGTTTGTGACAGTTATCACAATTGCATGCGTTCTCATTGGGTGGCGATTCGTTGCACTGGTAGACAATGCCATTCATCGGCGTATAGTTTTGTCCCATAATAGTGACCAGATTTGTGTCTGAAATGACCGGTCGTATAACTAATGGCATCTGCGATATGGAGCCCAAAGTAGTTAAGAACTTATTGACGTCACAGTTGTGTCTCTTATGAGTGCCACATATGAACTCCTGGTCCATTAGGTATGTGCCGAAGATCTTCACGTCATAACAGGACTCATAGAAGGTTTGGGCGAATTTTTGCGATACAACATATGATATGTTGAGAATGGCGTTCCTCTGCTTCTTCTCGATGTTAACCATAGATATTTGATTCGGTAAACAAAATAAATTACAAAAATATTTTTTGGCATTCATTGTACACGAAGGACAGGACCGGCGGATGATATCGACTTGGTTTATGAGACGCGATATCGAGTCCTCCTGTTCTGCGGAACAGCATATCTTGTGAACCAATTCACCTGTTTTTAAATCAATTGTTAAAATCAATTCTTAATTATTTGTCAATGTTTTCAAAGTTCGTTATGTTTTATGACAAAAACATTTAGACATCAATTGAATCAAAAGTGAACTGAATTTTCGCCAACATTTACCAAAACCTGATTTCTTATAGATCTCTCTCTCCCCCCTCTCTCCTCTCTCTCTCTCTCTCTCTCTCTCTCTCTCTCTCTCTCTCTCTCTTCCCACGGGGCAAATGCTAGCTATGTGTGAATAAACCCTTAGAGCAAAATAATAGATATTTCATATAATTCAGTATTTATTACAATATTTCATATAAAATATATTCAAAATAAGTTATAACTATTGGTACTCAAAATCCGCAAAAAATTAAATTAAAAGTTTTAATATTTTTAATAATGATTTTATTTTTGTATTTTTACTATAGATTTAGTATTTAGTGAGTTATTAAATTTATTCACATTTTTTCTGTCATTTGTAAACATATTGAAAGTTTGTGACCTTTAATATGGAAATAATTATTGATATTTTGTTATAATATTCAATAGTTTTATCTTTCAATTTAATGCAAAATATTTAAATAATTTTAATTTGATTACAGAATAATAAAAAATGACTTAAAGTTCAGATTTTTATATTTCAAAAACTAATTGAAAGATTAAAAACATGTTTTCAATAAAACCTTTAGTCAAACAAATCAAAACAATTTCTATTAAATTTTTTTTGAAAAATACATTTCTATTAACAAAATATAAAAAACAAATCAAAAGTCATATCAATTAAATCATTTGTTATATGATATCAAAAATGCAAATTCAAAACAAATTAAAAAGAAATTTGTTTTAAAAAGTTTTTTATATTGAAATTTTAGTCACTTTTGTTGAACTTTTGTCTCAATTTTCCCAAGAATTATAAGAATTTTGAAAATAAAACACAAATGTATTTGAGGTCAAGACTTAATAGCCATTCAATTATTGTTTTTGTTGTCTTTGAAATTTATAAACGAATAACTGATAAGAAATTGATAGTTAATTGTAGTCATTATTGCTTTGGATGTCTTGAAGTCAAATGAATTGTGTTTAAAAACAGGATTTGACTTCATTTTCGATATGCCCAACAATTAGGAGTCATCGAAACTATGCCCGAAATCCTCTTAACCTCAACACTAATCTATAGTAAAATCAATAGTAAAGTGAAATCTAATCAAAATTCATTGACAATAAGCACAAAAAAAAGTTTGAATTGTTTTTTGCTGACATTTGACACATATTTTTCATTTTATAGAAAATGAATTTCAATCAAAAATTTATTTAAAAATTGTTTACATTATTATGAATTGAATTGAATTCTCATTTATTTGAATAGTTATGCCTTTTAAGTGAATTATTATCTCAAAGCAAATCAAATGATTACTATTTGTACACATGTTTGTCAAACACCACTGCAGTCAATACAGTCCTCAACTCATTTGTGAGCAATCATTCAAATGATATAAAAATAAATTTAATTAATAAAAATAATGTTCAAAAAGAGCGTTAAATTCAATAGCTATTAAAATAAGCCAATATTTGAGAGCAAATGTTTGACACAATTTTGGCTGAAATGAGCCCTTAGAACAACGTTGTGTTTGACGTTCACCTCAACAGTTGATTAATTCATTTGTCTTTGAAATGACGTCAAAAGCGATATAATTACCCAAAAGCCTGATATCAGTTAATCAATTAAAAAGTGAAATTTTCAGGTCATTCAATGTGTTGGAGAACTGATTGGATTGACATCTTTTTTGCGATCCAATGCCCAATCAATGCATTTCAATGACTCAAAAATTATTTCATTTCAACAATGATTTTATTGTTGGAAAAGTTTTTCTTTTTATTTGATTAAATATTTCTTTCAAATGTATTCATTCACTCAATACTATTGAACCGATTAATCGATACAAATATTTTCAATTCACTAATGAATTATTTATATTATAAATAGAGATAAGGTTTTAATACATAAATAAATTTCACTAAATTTTTATTCAATAAAAAAAATATTGTTTAAAAAGAAATATATTTTTATTTTATTGCACTAATTATTAATCGTTTCCTTATTTTTTTTCTGTCTCTAAAGAGATGAACATTTGCTCAAAAATTTCAAATGAAATAAGTATTGAATACTTGACTCAAATTTTATTTTAAGTAAATCTGAGAAAATAGTGATTTATGGAAAGAGAAGGAAAGGACTATACTTTCCTCATTCCTGCTGCAAGTCTAGGAAATGAACATTTTTTTCATTCATTTTTTAGTTATTTAAAGTCAAAACAAATAAAAAAATTGTTTTTTCCTAATCATTGAAAATATGTTTTTCGCGCCTTTGAATGAACATAAGTTGTGATAAAATTGCGAAAATATTTGTTTAAAAGTGATTTATAACTCAAACGTGTAATTGAAATGAAGTGATTCACTGTATTCTCATTAAAACATCTCATGTTTTAAAAAAATGGCATTAAATACAAGTTTTTCAAAACAGAAATATATTTTTGTTTGTCTTTTTGGTTAAGTTTTTTTTGAAGGAAAAAAAATATGTCAATCAATGAAAATGTATTGAAAATACTTTTCAATAGGTTTTTGATTTCGCGATAACTTTCACTTTTGAAAACTTTTACTTTTAATTGAAAAAAACTATTTTAATTAAAAAATAATCGACGATATAATTGATCTTGGTTATGTATGACTAATCTTGCTACTTTACCATACCTTTATCATCGAAAAAATGCGGACAATTGTTCCACAAGAGATCATAGAAGTCATCATCGGTGACATTGTCGTAGGGCATATGGATCCGATGACAGGGGGCGTTCTTATTGGTCCCGTCCTTGTCTTTGTTCTTGCAAATCGAGTCCATAAGACATGTCTTCTCATCGATGTCTTCACATTTGGCAAAACATATCACAAACACAATTAATATATAGAAAAGTCTTTCACTCATTGACCAAATATTTGACATAATCTGCAATTTATTTATAAAAAACGACAACAATTTTTGACCACAAAATCAAATGAAAATATATTTTAAAGTTTGTCTAAAGTTTACATTTTTTTTCTTTACATTCAATTGAATAACGAAAACATTTTGCAAATCAATAAAAAATAAGACTTTTTTCAAAATATTTTTCAGACAAAAGTGAGGAAAATATCTGTATATTAATCACAAAATGAGTTTTTAGTAAACACTGAATACATGTTTGCATTCAATTCCTGTCTATATTTTGAGAGAGAGTTTAGCACAAAACTCGTGTCGAGAACACCGGTAGGTATTGGCTCATAAAACAGGTGATGTCATACTAAATACCAGTTCCTTCAGTCATGCCATTTGATATGACTTGAGTGGAAAGATGTTTAATACAATGTTAATGTGTGTCGACACAGGTATGAGAGACACAGGTATTGGAGATACAATTAATGGAGACACAGATTAGTGGCTTGAGATCAAGAGATTCCGGGTTAAGAATCTAAGCTATGTCGATGGCTTGTATGACCTTGGTCATCGCTTTTGCTCGTTTTTTACAAGAATTTTTGAATTCACATTATATTACTTTTATGTCTTCATAGTAAAGGCCTGTAAGAGCGCCGGTGTTTTTATTGAGAATATAAGAAAGGTATATTTTAGCCATTGTTCACACAATTGGAGAAAGAGTTAGGAAATAAATGTATAAAAAAGGGTACAAAAATGGATACAAACAGTAAGGAAGGAAATGCTTATAATTCATGTCTACGTTTACTATAATTAATTTTAATTATTATAATCAAAAAGTTTTTATTTAAACTTTTTAAATTATCTATAACTCAATGTTTAAAGAATATTCTGTAATATTCTTTAATATTTTTATCGAATAATGAATATTTTTTTCATTATATTATAAAATGAATACAATTTGAAATTTATGTATGAATTCATATTTGATTTATAAATGCTTTGATTTTTTATTGCTTTTTTATATCATTAATCATTAATATATTTTCGTGACTTTAATTGACTTCAATTTAAATATATTTTCGATCAATAAATTGCTATTGAGTTTAGTATATCTAAAATACTATTTATTTTAATGTTTAATGAGTTTTGTTAACAAACATTAAGAACAAAATGAATAAAATTGTGAATTTGAAAAATAAAATAAATAACTTCATTAACAATAATATCGACCAAAGAATTGCTGTTTTGAAATTGGAGTCATTTTGTGAAAAATATTATGTATTTATTGGAAATAATTCATTGAATAATGTTATGATCAAAAGGAATGTTAGGTTTCGTTATGTTTTGGTCACTTTATCGCGAATTGTATTAACGTTACAATTTGTGAGATTCTTCGCACCAGTAGTTATGAACACAAGTGAAGTGGATGTAATAACAAGCAATGCCATGTCTTACCTTGGTAACCCAAGAATATGCTGTCTCATGGTATCAGCGTACAACTTAGCCTCTTTGCTCCTTGGTCTCTTCCTTCTATATGAAGAAATTGTCAATCAATTTGATATTTGGTATTATTTATCAAAATTAAAGTCTTTTCAAAAAGAGTTAAAACTGTCATCAAATCGACGAAAGTTTGGATTAAAAGTTAATTTAATGACTGAATACTCGTTGAAATATTTCTATTATTCGATGACATTAAACATATTTCTAATATTTTTCATATCATTAATCGTTGGATATTTTGACCCGAAATCGGGTTTTGTGTTAATTAGTGTTATATTTTGGACAATAATTTCGTTTTTATGGACAGCTATTATCTATGCGTTGTTTCTCTTTCTTCTCGTCATTTGGTATTCAAATATAATTTATTTCAAATTCAGATTTACAGAAATCAATGATAAAATGCAAACGAGTTATCGTTATCTCAATAGTAAACACATAATGAATGCAATTCAAGAACACAATTTTGTGTGCAAACAATTGCATGAATTCAACAAATGTCTCAAATATTTCATATTTCTTGCCTATTATTTCGGACCCTTTTGTATCCAAATATCAGTGTTTTGCACCCTTCACCCTGAAACAACCACTTACGCCAGACTAGTATGTGGAACATTGGTTATTCTGATTTTTTAAGCGTGTTATGTCATGAACAAACTCGGGTCAGGTATACAAAAAGTGGCGCATAAGTCGTATCCGATTTTGTATTCATTTTTGATCAGAAGTCAAATACCAATTAAGACTCGATGGAAAGTATTGTTATTTATTGAACGCCTTTCCGGTCCTCATATTTGCTTCTATTGTTTAGATATGTTTCCGATAAATAGTTATAATTTCTTTGAGTTTGTCATAATTTTATGCACTAATTATTTCCTTATTCTGTCTATACTTTAGTGAAATATATCATTAAAACTATTCATTACTTTAAAATATAAATAATAATTTCATTCAAAATACTATTAAAATTGAATTCATTGAACACATTGAAGGCATACAATGTTTAGGAGAGAAAACAATATATTGAAATTGCATTTAATGTTTGATTTGTTTCTATTGAAAATCAATTTTTATGTTTTTGACGATTCTTTGTATTAAGAATTTTTGTCTCTTTTGAATTCAAATAAAATATTTTCATTTTTTATATTTAATAATAAGTAATCTTTTGTTTAATCTCTTCATTAGAATAAAATAATTGTTTTTTTGTAAATATTTTAATTCAATAAGAATTGAGTTTTTAATCAATTATTCTTTAATTTATTACAAAATTAGAGAAAAATCGAAATATTATTGATTTTCAGAAATTGTTGTTTTAATCCAATCGAGAAAATGTGCGACACTTGTGAACACGTCGGGGTCATTGGGTCGGGCGCAGGGAATACCGTATGAGACGATACCGGTTTGATACCACTTGCCATCAGTGGACTTGCACTGAAGAGGTCCGCCGGAGTCGCCCATACAGGCACCGGTACCTCCTTCTTCTGAACCACCGGCACATACCTGTTGTTGAGGGTCAAAGGTTTTGTGCACTCTTTCACAATTGCTTTCATCGGTCAACGGCTCCAACACTTTCTGAAGTGTTTTCGTCTGTTTTCCCTCTATAGTCAAAACCAATTGCATTGTTTAAGGGGACAGTCGTGTGAATACAGTGTCAACTGATATAACTTACGGGCGTTTAAGTAACCAAAACCAGAGACCACACAGTTTTTGTCGATCTCTGTGTCAGAAGTGGCCAAACATATTGGCTCCAAATCCTTGTGCTCTTCGAAATCAATCGGTTCCGAGAGTTTGACTAAAGCCACGTCATTTTTGATGATGGAAGAGTCGAATTCTGCATGATGGATCACCTGGATCACAATGAGTGCGTTATATGGCATTGAATTTCAAGTTATTTCAGATCTCAATTGACATACCTTTTCGACTTTCATAGCAATCCCTTCGATGTCCCCCCCGTCGGGTATGTCATGTACTCCCAAATAGATGTTATATTCGGATGCAATGCTTGAGTGGGCGACACAATGGGCTGCAGTGAGGATGAAGTTCTTGTTAATGATTGATCCGCCACACAATTCCATCATCTTTTGTCCTGTCTGCTCGTCATCAAAGACCCGGGTGAGGACTGTCTGCCAGGGGAACTCTCCAACGCCGGCGTCTTTGCCGCCAACAATCCTCCAATCGGTGTCCAATACATTGATGTTTGCTTTACCACAACTTGTGGGCAATTGGACGTCAAGAGGAGTCCCGAAGACGGATAAAGTGAGACAAAACAGTGTAATTGTGGCCAACATTTTGGAACCAATTGATTGAATGAGTGGTTTTGAATATTTGTCTTTGAATTTATAGTGAATTGTTGTGAGAAATATCACATTTGGTTATCATTCGTGCAATCATTCAATGAATCAAAAGGCAAAAAATGCGATCTTTTTCTCAAATTGTTTTCTCAAATTCAGTCCAAATTAAAACAAATATATTTTTATAAATTTTATTTATTTTATTAAAAAATTTTATTGAATTTTATTTAAAATAATTAAAAATGTTTGAGATTTAAGAATACTTTTTAAAAGATATTCTCTTCAATAGGATATCAGAAAATCAGAATTCATCTGAAATCGTGACAAACCCTTAGACCCGGAGGTCTTGTGATATGAATTCATATCTTTATTATTCATATCTCTTTGTGTTCACAAAAAAAACATAGAATTCATAGAAGTTTTGCTGAATGTTCATGAAATTGGAAGTTTACTTTACAGTACATACAGTGCAATAAAGTACAGTCCTATTCTGGAACATGCCTGTCCTCTTACTGAATCCAAGCTCATATGTATCTACCTGTAGACTATTAGGTAGAACTTTGTAGAACAACACGACTTGTCTCACCACTACTGGCACTACTCATTGTGTTCTAAGGATCAGAACACAGTGTCCTCTGTGACAACATCCCCACCCGCACATACCTGGCCATATGTGGGTACCCCCTCCACGCGTGGGGTTGTGGAAGGAAAAACTCGATAAACAATCACAAGTTCTGAACAAAGCAAACAATTTGTATTTCATTGACATTGAGTAAAACTTCTGATGACAAGTGTGTGTTTGGACAGGTGTTCAGGTGTTCCAGAATCAATGTGTGCCCAATCAATGAATTAACATTGATTATAAACATTGTTATCATGAGCACCAGTATATGAAATCCAGTGAACACTCACACAATTGAGTCAATTCTAATGACTAGAATTTCTCGGAATGTCTCACTCGTGACAACCATAGCATTGTTGAAGTTGATTATGGATTGGATTTGAAGAGTATATTTCAGTCTTTGATTTAAGACATCAATCATTAAAATCAATTGAGTAATAAGAGATCCAAAGACTTTAGAAGATCTATTCCATTGACTTTTATTCATAAAATTGAAGACAAAATATTTACAAAAAATACTTTTTAACAATTGATTCACTGTTTATCCCCTGTATAAGGGATGGGTTCCTATAGTTTGCCCAATGATCTTGATCATTTATTAGATTTACTCGAATATAATTTATAGAATAGATATAAAAAAGGGGGAAATTGGATATAATTGAAATAAATCCAAGCCATGGGATAACCGGTTTGTTTGTGCAATAGGAGTAGTCCATAGAGACCACAGATCACGAACTGAAGGATTTCCAACTTTATTACCCATCTCTTCACACATATACATGTCTTCAGCGCCGGTATCACAGATGACAGTATGTAATAGCCATAAGTGATTGTATGCAAAATGGTATTGAGAAATAGGAACAGACGTATGAGTGGTATCATTCCGTTGTACTTGAATGATATCCAACACAGAACCGGAACAACTGAGTGATGGTATAAGTGAAGAGTCGTTAACTGATTGTGTTTTTTGCGCAAAACATAGAATACGGTATCAAAGAGTTCGCCGATTCTGAACATCATATAAATCCAACCTTCCATTCAATGGTCAGTCAAATAGGAATTGCCAAATGTGAGACAAACTCACCTTGGTTTAGCAGCCAGGTGGTCTCAGGGGATGTGTCATCTCTTGGCGGGTATTTGAAATTTAAGAGAATTTTACCGAAATTGAGAGACATTGCGGACCAGTAGATGCCATAGGCGTTGAAGAACAGCATAACCAAGTTATACACCATTAGTGTATTTCTCAATTCAAATGGCTTTCTATGAAAGACATTTCACTCAATGTTTTGCTTTTGTTGCGTTCAATACAAACAATACCTGTATTTCATATATTGCACCAAAATGTGTCGGGTCATAAAGAGATAAAATGCTATTATTGAAAATATTTTCCAAATACCACCTTTGATAATGAAGAATTGGTTAACCCTGGGGTCTCCAATGTCTTCCCAATATTGATGTGAATAATAGTAAATATTATCAAATAAATTCATATTCAAAATAAGACAAAAAAAAGTTTTTATTACAAAGTGTCGAAAGTTATTAAAAATCACAGAAAATGTCTAAATTTTGAATAAAATTTTGAATAAAATTTATTTATAAATATACAAAAGTTTTTAGAAATTTTTGAATATATGAAAAGAAAACAATTAAAGAATAGACAAATAGTTTGGGAAAATATTTTGCTTTCATTATAAATGAATTACTTTTTCATTAGAAAAAACCCCAAAAAAGTATTGTTTTTTTCTAAAAAAAGTTTCAAAACCCAAACCCAAACACATCTCAGCTTATGATTAGTTATTGAATTCAAATAATTTTTATTTATATTTTAATTTAATACAAATCACACATAAATTGATAACAAATTAAGCGCAAAGTTTGACAAATATATGAATGATTTTACTCAACATTTAGTAATTATTTTCATTTTTAAGATTTTAATATAAATTAATTTTAATTCAATTTTATAACAAATGATATGAAAGACAAAAATATGATATGATATCACCTGAATATCACCTCTGAATATCACCCCTGAATTGATTGATTGAATTTATTCCTTCAATTTGTTCTTGTTCTTCGATTTTGATCCAAAATAAATGAATTCCATTCGACGAAGAATTGGATTCAGTTTTTCTGGTCTACAGTTCAATACAATACAACTCAAGTCTATAAGCAATTTGAATGACTCGGACCACTTGTTGGGGTTCTTGTCCAAAATCTCATACCCCCTGTGAAACGTCTTTCCGTGACTGCAAATCCAAGGACTAATCATCTGTTCCTCAAAACTAATGGACAACTTTTGGCGCATTTCAGACGAATTGACTTTAATTCGATTCAATGCAAAATTTGTGGCATTTGTTAAGGGGTATAACGAAGGCTTTAAGGGTTCAGACGAATCGCATTCAAGAGAGTCGTATAAAAGAGAGTACTTTTCATTAAACTCTTCCCGAATATTATCCCTAAAATCAAAGCTTTTGAATTTTGCTGAAAAACAAATAAATGTAATTTTTTTTTTAATTTTTTCACATAAATAAATACCCTTTTGTTTAGAGATCAATGGATTTGTTGTTTCATATTCTGTACGTTTGAGGACATGTTTCATAATCAGGTCCTCGTCTTTGATGTCTTCGAGATTTCTATTAAAAAAGAGATTTAATTAAGACATCAAATGATTGATAAAATGTTCAAAAGTTTATGTGATTTACTGTAAATAAAATGGTGTGAAATAACCGCGAATGAGTTCAAGCCTAAGCCTTGAATACCGTTCCCATTGGTCCCAATTGAACAAATCTTCCACTCCTTCGCCAACACTCAAACGCTTTTCGCACGAGTCGTTCAAAACGAATATTCTTTTCAAAACTATAACGATTGCCATTAGAGCCCAACCCTCGAAGAATGGCATCGAAGTCAATGACCGACAATTGTTTAGATTTTTGGTCAGTCTTTGGGGAAAGTGTTGGAAGAGGTCGTAATCGATATGTATTATCGAAACGATATCTTTCGGTAAATTCAAGTCTTTTGCAAATCTGAACAACAGTTGAATGAGATTTGGTTCTGGAATTCCAATCACTTCTATATATTTGGCCATCTTTGCGGTCAAGGCGTTCAATGTCTTGTGTGAGGGCACACATATGGAGGTAAAGGTATGAAAATCGTTTGATATGAAGAACCAGTCGTCAGGCAATACAGTCATACAGTTATTGTATGGGATGTGACCCTCGAGTGCCCAACGAATCAAATCAAAGCAATAGATGTCATAAGAGAGCAAACGATTGACTAAATTAAGAATTGCCAGAGTTTTCGGTAAAGACATTAAATCCATGAAATAATCGGTTCCCAAATGTTTGGATGACTTTAAATAAGACAATGGAATGTGTTTTGCGAAGAGTTTTGTCGATTTCGTCAAATTATTCATCAATTCTTTGTCGTAATCATTAAAAGTGTCCTCTTTTTCAAACCAATCGTCAGATTTATTGTCCAATTCGTCCACTTTTGACTTCTTTGTTGGAATCACTTCTTTCTCTCTTCCTTCTTCTTCCTCTTCATCAGAATCGCTATCAATCATGACATCACTTTTAGGGTCGAATTCGTCGCCAATTAAGTCGAGGGTCTCTTCAAAACTCTTTTGCAAATCTATTTCTTTTAATAATTGCTTCAAAATCTTCTTCGACTCCTTAGATATCTTCAGTTCATATGATTTAGACTTAGAATAAGTTCTTGGGTCTCGATAGCGATCATTATATACATCCAAAACTTCCCAATCCATTTGCTCCTCATTTCGTCCACACATTAAGTCATCAAAACTGTCCATCTCTTCGACGGTTCGGATGACGCCATCAGAGCCTAATCTGAAGATATTAACAAAACCCAACTCTTTGGACGCGTTCTTAAATGTTGGCAAAGATTCAACTTTTTTGGTAAGTATTTGTTGGTCCCGGAAACGGGTGGCCGGATGTAGGCGTCGGACAACTTCTCCTTCTTTGGTCTCGCCCTCAGTGAAGGCCAGACCGGATCTCCTTAAGTAAGACATCCAAAGAAGTTGAGTTAATTGCTTATATTCATCGAAATCAATGGTTTTTGGATTCATTTCAAAGATATTAGACATTTGTTTGTATAATATATGACTGAAAGCCTCAGTCGTTGTCCACAAAACGCCTTTCTTCTCGACTTTCTTCACTTTTCGGACCTTTTTTGTGATCTCTCTTCCCATAAGTCGTGTCTTATCGACGAATGTCTCAGCAGTTTCTTGAGTGAAACCCTTTAAGTGGTTCTTATGAGACAATGGTTTCATTGGATCAATTGGTCACAAATACCTGACTTTGTGTCTGACAATAACAGCAATAGAAGAGTCCGTTCTCTTCCTCGAAGTCATTTGATCCACACGTCTTGCAAAGCATTGTGTCTTCAGATCCATTAAAAGCAAACAATTGTTTTAATAATAAATTTAATAACAAATTAATGTTTAAAATGTTTTTTGAATTTTGAAAATTAATTCAAATTTATAAACAATTTGTTCACAAATAACGTAATAAATATTAAATTTTTGAATGGATATTAAATTATGAATAAATGAATTGATTTTAATAAAACTTTTAATATTTGTTGAATTGAATTGAAATTTATATTAATTTTAATTATCAATAATTTTATTCACAATTTTTTGGCTCATTTTTATTGATAAAATTATTTATTAATTATTTTTTCATACATTAAGTGAACGTTGTTTTTGTATGTGTTAATGACATGTGATTTACACGACTTTTTAAAAGTTATGCAATTTTTAGTACAGTAAATGCTTTTCGTTTGCATACCTTTCCTCCCTTTCCTCCCAATGCCATCAGTTGTCATTGTTTGCATTCAATGATTGTCTGATATATTCATCACATGTTTTGATGGCATTTAATCACAAACGGATGAGAAAAGCATTGTATGGTTAGAACCACTGATAAGACATTGGATCTGATTTAAACCCTGAATATAATAACCACTTTAAAGGGGGACAAATAGGTGTTTCGCAAACATCCCGATCATATCAGTACAGAAAATGTCAAATTAGGGGAAGTTTTTATTAAGAATTTTATTACAAATTTTATTTAAAATAAATAGGTATTAATTTTGTTGAATAACCCCTTCAATCCAACCCCTGTAAAATGCGACCCTTGTGAAGACGTCGGGCACATTAGCATTAGCACAGGGGTCACCCCAGGAGGTGATGCCAACCTCATACCACTTGCCATCTTTGGCACGACATTGAAGTGGTCCACCGGAATCACCCATACATGTGCCCGAACCCCCTTTCGCCGAACCACCGGCGCATATATTGCTCTCTTGGTGTATGTGATCCATCAGTTCATTGCATTTTCTTATGTCAAACACCGGTTCCAACACTTTCATCAGCGACCTGTCATTGTCTCCGGCTTTGGATTCAATGGTTTTTCAATGAATTCAATTGAGAATAACTATAAGGACTGACCGGCGGAATGGTATCCATAGCCCGTTGCCATACAATCGTCCGTCCATTCGTTGGCGATGTTTGGCAGACAGACGGGCCGGTAGTTATGGTCGAAATGGATTGAGTGATTCATTTGAACCAATGCTAAATCATTGACCCGTTCAGTGATATTGAATTTTTCGTGTTTTATAATCTGTTCAAACATTTGATTATAAAATGTTTTCATTGAAATGTTCTCTCATTTCCAATACCTTATTGACGGCTACTTTCAATTCATGTCCCGATTTCTGATCCAAATCACTATAACCTAAATATACGAAATACTTGTCCGGATCGTCGTCGCCGTACACGCAATGGGCAGCCGTTAGGATCCAGTCCTCATGGATTAGGGCTCCGCCACAGGAGGCGACAGGAAAGCCACTGTACTCTAGTTTGAGGGCCACCATCCATGGCCATTCCGTATGGTTGGCTTTCTGCCCGCCCACTATTCTCCAGGAGCTCTCATCGAAATGTTGACCATTATCTCCACAATCTTTCGGCAAATTTGAACAATTGATTACAAAAATCAAAACTAATATTAAATAAAATTCTTGTCTTATATTCTCAAACATTTTGAATAGTTTGCAATGAATTGAATATTTTTGACAACAATTCAAATCATATGTAATTAATATATGAAATATTGATGAGAACTGAACGGACTGTTCGTTGGCTTTCAAGAGATAAGAAATATTTTTATGATTTTATTTATAAGAAGATTTTTATTGTAATAATACTTATATTTTAACATAACATTGAAAGTCAAATACAATTTTTGGTTCATTTTTACAAAATTTTTTATTCTTTTTTATAATACAGTAAATTATTTAAAGAGTAAATGATTTTTATTTGATATTAAATGCAAAAAATGTTTGATTAAAAAATGATTTATATTACTGAAAGGGGGTAAAGGGAAAGGAATAATACATTTGTTGACTAAATTCTAATAAGGGGTAGAAACAGAAATAAAAGGATGTCTGAAAGCAGTCATGAATTGAATATTTAAAATTGATTTAACCATTGATACAAACGATCGATGAATTCCATGCCTTAATCTTCAGTCAACGACTGCTTTGATAAGAATCAAAGTCAAGAAATTCTGTTGAAGTGTTGCCATAATAATCAACACTGTCTTCCTGTGTCAGCAATGGTCTAATGGATTCATTCGTTTCATTTGCTTCAAAACTATTGACAAAAGGATTGAATATTGAATTCAAAGCTCTTTTCGTTGCGTTTGTTATACGAGAGACATTTGACTGAAGACGTGATTCAATGAATTGATTATTACTTTTATTGCCAATCATTTCATTGATATTCATATCAATTTCCGTTGAATTGGTGGATGTGTTGACATAACTGGTATTATCATTGATGGTCTCATCAGATGAATGTTCTTCACTTCTAAAGCGAGTATTAGGTCTTGAGTTGTATTGAATGTATTCATATGGAGATAATGGTCGAGAAGTGATACCATATGACAATAATTGGCATAAAATTAATAATAAATACAAGAATCGCATAATTATTATAAATATAATTCTTTACTGTTTTTTGAAAATTATATTTCAAGTCAAAGACCAAAATGAAAGTGAAGTTCAATGAGTTTTGAGTGAAAGGAACTCATCTTTTCATGTGTCGAGTGCTTTGTGTCTTGAGCTCAGTCTCAACAAAGAATAATATTTTATTTCTATGTTTAGTTTGAAAGCAAAAAAGAAGTTATTATTAATTATATCATTCATTGTCTGTTATATCAAATGTTAAGCAATTTATATGACATGAATGAAGTGAAAAATATTTCTTTTCAATGTTTGGCAATTCTTGAGCTCAGCCTTCAATCAGATTTCAACAAATGATTTATTAATGCCTTTTTATTTGTCTATATTTTTTTGCAGTCATTATTGAAAGCGAACAATGACTGCAATAATTGAAAATCATTGTTATTATGACTTTATTGTCAATGAATTTCATTTTCTTTATGAAAACTTTTAATACATATCTTCGATGTTATAACAAAATAAAAATCAATTACTTATTAATCAAAGACTTTCTCCCATTTATTGGTAGAAAATATCACTTTAGAAATGTTTTTATAATCAATGATTTTATTCAATAAAATGAAACTTAAATCAAATTTCAAATAACATTCAATTTATTTAACGATAATATGTTTGAACAAAATTTAAAATTTATTTTACAACTAATTTATGGGCTTTTAAACTATAATCGATTTAACAATTGTTATAATTATTAAAATAAAATTTTACAGAATATAATAAATACATTAAAACGATTCTGAATAGATATCTCATGCAATGTATGTGAATATAAGCAAAATATTATATTTAATATTACTTTCTCTCATCGTTTCTAACACTAATTTGAGCTCATTTTTGAACATTGATTGTTAAAAATTATTGATTGTTTCACTCAATACTCGTCTCTAAGAATATTCTTTTAACGCAAAACTATTTGTTATAACAATTGGTAAATTCAAATGCAAGTCAATCGTGTGCGGGATGTCGAGTGTCACGTGAATGAAGTACTTCACTGTAATGTTGGGACACTTCAACGACAGGGGTATGTCGTCAGGTATGGGCAAACTGATGGCCGAGTCGGTGACGACACCGGCGTCTATTGTCGAGCCAACGAACGCTTCCGTAATTGTCGTCTCAATGGTTTTGTGTTTCTCTCCCGTCATATATATCTGGGTCTGATATAAGGTGGCCCTCGGGGTCACACTCACTGTCGAGTCGTTTTCAATACTGCACATAATCTCTGCCGTTTCGCCTTCAATGCGCACCGGGATATAAATCAATGCAAACATCAGTCAATATTACATTAATTATAATGAAAATCAATTTCAATCTATGGCTACCAGACCTGGAGTATGACCTTTCTTATGAATTGTGGCGTTCATTCTGATAGTGCCGGCGCCCAGATTCAAAATACCAAGCTCCTTTTCAGTGCTCCCGCTCACTGAAAGCTGAGATCATAAATTGAAATTAGATTTTCAACAAATGAAACGAAAAATTCAATTTTGAATATATTCATGAAATGAGTGAAAAGTGTTCTAACAAACAGATTGTCCTTGAAAGGGGACTCAACAATGATCCTGAGCTCAGATTTGACTTTCTCGTCGATCACCGGTTCGCCAATCGTTGCTTCAATGAAATAATTGATGGATCCATGGCTTGAATCAAACGTCGAGGGAATACCACTGAAGGACAGAGTATTTAATTTCATTAAACATTCATTAATGAATGCATTGAATGAAAGGGACTGTCATTCTGTCAATACCTTTCCGGTAGTCTAAACATGAATGGGATCTCATTTATGCCATCATTGAAGTACTTTCCACAAACTGATCGCCAAATAAAACAATTAAGAAATTAATTTCATTTGAATATAAAGTGAAAACATTTTACTATACATTCTTCAGGCAATGGATAGTTATATTCAAGATATTTTCGTTTTATATGATAGGAGTGGCCATCGCTCTTGAGGCCAGGCATCTCAACCCATTGAACTTCAGCCAAACAGTTCAAATTGATCTTGATCACTGAAATCAATAGCTGACCATTCAATGACATAACCAGTTTGCCAGTGACATAGTCGCCCGTTTGGTACCGGGTCTTATTGTCCTCCAGAATGATCTTAATGTCATTTATGTGAAATTTTTCCATAATATCAAATGTTTTCAATATTTTGGTTTCAATTAATTAAAACAAAAACGATTAAAACATTACTCAATGACCAGTAGTTGTCATATATATTCTGAGTGAAGGAATGTCTAGAAAATGACTGAAAACGACTCACAACTAGTGATCCTGGATATCGATTTATGGCACAATGGGATCATTCATCGTCATAGAGACGGTAGTCCTGAGAGGAAAGGGATGCTCAAGAAAACAACATAAATAATCCAAAAGCAAAACAAAGTAATGAAATGTTTAATATAAATGAGTATAAAATTGGTTTTGAATTCAAGAATTGATTAAAATATTATTAAATTGATTTCAATTACAGAATATTATATTTAAAGTCAATGATAGCCGAGTTATGTGACCCTGATATCATTCATTGAGTTTCAACGAATAATGATTTGAAAAATTAAATTCTTATTCTTGAAAATTATTTTTAATAAACAATATCTCAATTATTATAAATAATTTACTATTATTTGTATTATAATTTCAAAATAATTCTTATGATTCATATAATCAAAATGTGTTAAAAAATGTGATTTTCAAATAAAAGTAAATAAAAAATATTTTATTGAATTCTTCACTAATTTGTGTCAATTCAAGCGATCATTAAATAGTATTATATGTATATTAATAATCATTTCTGGTATTCATTTTACACTATTTCTATCATTGAATAAAAGACTAACTATTGTGCTCTCTCTCTCTCTCTCTCTCTCTCTCTCTCTCTCTCTCTCCAATGTTTTCAATGACAATCTGTAGGTTATTATCCTATTCGACAATATTTAAATATTTTAAATAAAAAGTGTCATTAAAATGATTTTTGTTTCAATGCTAACAAACAGAACAACTCATGTAATAAATGTTTGGTCAAAAATCAAAACTATTATGATTTTGTTCAAAAATCATTTGAGAAAGCCTTGGATATTTACATTGACTGTTAGGCATTGACTGTCAGTCTATGATAGCCAACTGTGCGCACAATCGTTAGGGAAGGGGTGTTTCGCACACCACAACTCTGTGCCTATGATTAGTGCAGAGAACATACATTGCTATTCATATTATACACACAATTCAAATGTGAAACAAAATACCAGTGAATGAGTGAATGTGTTTTAATACAAAACCACAACTTTTTTGTTCACAACTCTCTGACTGTAAACAAATGTTTAACCATTTTTTGAATTGAAGTGAATTTTAATTAAATTAATGTTCATTTGAAATGTCTTTCACCAACAATACCATCGAATAGTTTTGCCAAACGATTATAAAATATTTTATTCTTGATTTCTATTCACGAATTGATTGACTATTTTTGAAGAATTATTTTTGTATTTTTGTAACGCTTTTTGTTTTCATCAAAACTTCATTCAAAAGGTATTTATTGGTTATTTGATTCAATATTTTACATAAATTTATAGTAAAGGGTGCGTTAGGGCTTGCAGGGGGTGAATGTGGAGCTATTTCTTACTAATTAAGGAAAAGTTAAATAAGTTTTCAATTCATGAAAATTAAGTTATTTTGAAATGAGTTGAAAAAGTGCTGTCATTTGATGTCAACTCAATGTGTATAACATTTGACTTGACTTTTGAATTGAATAAATGTTTGATATATTTAATTGATTTGATGCTATTTTTCCTTATAAACTAACCAAGGTTTTACTTCTATACAAAAAAGTCGAGTAATTTTTATTTGAATTACTTTTATTTTTAATGAAAATAAAAATTTTAGTGAAAATAATGATTGAAACGATGTTTTCAATACATAACAGGTTTTGTTGGCATTTATTTTTGGACTCGAATTGAGGAAAAAAATTACAGTTTTTTAATAGTTTTATAATATTTATCATAAGGTTTGATAAAATAGTTTTTTATGCATTGCTAAAAAATGTCCAAAAAACTTATCATAGATTTGAAGTTAAAATGAAATTTCAATTAAAAGTGAAAAATAGATGAAATGAATGTGTAATCAATAAATGACTTCTTTTTATATAATTAATTGACTTTCATTTCAATTGATTTTCTCTATTTATTCCACAAATGATTTCATTTGATGTGAATTAAGGCTAAGAATTAATTTCAATTAATGATTGATTTATCGCTTAATTTCATATTAAAGATAAACTCATTTTGAATGCAATGTTTGATTTTACACTTGAATGGCTGTGAGAATAATAATACAGAATATATTACACAGAATAATGTCTAACAATTAAATATTATCACAACTTTTATCACATATTTTTGATGATAAAATCATTTACTTTTGGTTTCATTAGCGAAATGTTTGTCTCTATTGATAAACATTGAAATGACTTCGTCTCTAAAGAATGAGTTATTTTATAAGTAAATAGTGTTTTAATACAAATACTTCTCTCGTCTGAAATGAGTTCTCAAAAATATTTTCGAATAACGTATAAATGCATTGTATTTATAGACTAATGTCTGACATCTATTTATGTTAAAGTTTGAACATTTTTTGTAAAAATAACATTTATATTGTATTTTCAAAGGTATGGCCTCTAAAAGGGGAGAGAGAGAGAGAGAGAGAGAGAGAGAGAGAGAGAGAGAGAGAGAGAGAGAGAGGAGAGAGAGAGAGAGAGAGTTTTGTTGTTAATTTATTATTGAATTACTCTTTGAACTAAATTTAAGTTTATTTTAATTCATATATTTTGTATGTTTTGTAAAACACATTGAAATATACAGTAATACTAACCCAAAGACATCCAGTTTGAGCATATGTAGGCCAATGGCCTCAATGATCCCAGTTATAAATGTAATAAAACCTTCAAAAACCACCAATGGTTTAGAAAGTGATTCTATACTAAAATCAGGGGTTTTTTGCCATTTCATTCAAATGAATGAACTTTTTCCAATTATAGCTTAATTAACATTTGTTTTCATAATTTTTAAATATTTTATTAAATAATATTTTTCCTAAAAATAATAATTTATTTTATAAATGAAATTATTATAAAAGAAATTATTTTATGAAAAAACCCTTTTTTTTGTTTCGCTTTTTATTTTGTTCTCATATTTTGTTTCGTTTGAATTCCAGTCATTTTAGTTGATCTGCGATTATGGACAACAGATGTGTTAATCCGTTTGTCCATAGATTTCAATTCAGAACAAGTGATTATTTGAGAGTAAGTCCGAAAGAGTGAAAAGCATTCAATTGTTATCTCATTTTATATTAAATTATGTTTCAATAAAACAGATAATTTTGGGAACAATTTTTGTATTACCGATTCGTGTGATTCTGACTCTATTTCTGTTCGCGTTGTCGTCATTCATAGCGAAGATTTCAAACTATTTGTTGAACAAATGGAAACTTGAAAAACACGAAGAACTCAAATGGAGGTAAAAATAGTGTATTTGAGATTCAATTATTCAATACTTAATCCAAACAATGGTTTGGCAGGAATTTTTTTAAGATACCCTGCGCTCAGACACTGAGAGCTATGTTTTTTGTCGCCGGCTTTTATAAGATCAAAATCACTGATAAAGGTATGACTGATTCGGTTAAAACACAGGTATTTGTAACTAATGGTGACATACCCGGGTATAGGCGGTCCCAATGACGATGACGAGGCCCGTATCATGGTTGTGGCGCCGCATACCTCGCCCTTCGACGTCATGTGTGGCCTGAAATTAGGCATTCCTTCAGTGGTGGCCAGACATGACGCCATTGACATACCCTTCTTCGGTGGTAAGCGATTATCAGTGATTGAATTGAATGAGTCAACCAATGAAGTGTTGCTTCAGATATAATAAAACTAACGGATCCGGTGTTCGTTGAGAGGGACTCCCAGTCCTCACGAAATAATGTCACGAATAGTGTTTGCGATAAAATCCGATTCTTAAGGATTGTGTACTTTCCCGAAGGTTTGCAAACAAATTAATTGTATAATTATTTTAATAATATTTTCAATTGTCCCAAAACAGGCACCTGTAGTAACCGTAGAGCATTGGTTCAGTTCAAAGCAGGCGCTTTCAAGCATGGACTACCTGTGCAACCCGTGGCCCTCAAATATGATCAATTCGGAGGTATTTATTGTTTGCAATAATTAATAATAATTTAAGGATTATTTAAACTGTAATTCCCTTTGATATGTAGGCCCAGACACCCTGACCTGGACATGGGATGGTCCTCCCATCTTCCAGTCCCTTTGGCTAACACTGTGCCGATGGAACACTGACTTTGAAATCATAAAACTACCCGTTTATTATCCATCAGAAGAGGAGAAACTAAATGCAGATCTCTATGCATACAACGTGTCGGTGCTATTGGGCCGAGAGTTGGGTTTACCTAATTTGGACTATTCTTACGATGACGTCAAGTATTTGAATAAAAGGTTTTCATATTTATTAAATGAAAATAATTTGAACTAAAAGTCAATTGTCTTTATTTCGTAGTGTATTCCGAAGTCCTGTTTGTCTTAAGTTTTTGAAACTTTGCGACAAAATCTCAATTCAAATGAATGCAAAAAATGGTTTTAATGTCATTAATAATAATTATCACTCAAATGGTGTCAATGGAGTCAATCGTTCACACAATCAAAGTATTTATTGAATAAAAAACATTTTATTTTATTATTAATTGATATTTATTTCAGACAAAAATCAATTATCTTTGGAGACATTGAGTGATGTTATCAAAGAAGTTCTCGAAAATATTGAGGCATTTATGACATGAAATGAATATTAATTTATCATAAATTCTAATTAAATGTTATTATAAATACAGTTAAATTCAACCAAAGATTTGCAAACTTTGAATGAATTGATTTCGGTATTAAATCTTGAAAAATGTGAGACATTTTAATAAAATGCGAACCAAATGATGAAAATTGTTTTGCCCAACATTTTAGACCCTGATATTTGCAATTCACTTACACTCAAAGAGCTATTCAGTGCAATGAAAAAGTCAACCCAAACACCAAACACAACCCATTTGGCAGTTGTTCTCAATTTATGTGATATTAGGTTTGTTTCGACTTTCAATAATTTCATGATTTCAATGGTTTTTCATTTTTTCTTAACATAGAGTCAAAAGTTTTTGTCAGAGATTAGAGAATAGTTTCAATATATTGGCACAAAATCGACTGAATGGCGAAACAAATACCATTTCAAATGACTTAGTGCTGTCCCTCTTATGGCTGGCCTTTGGTATAGAGAATATCAATCATAAACATATGATTGCATTCAATAATAAAATTGATTTTTGTAAATAATTTCAATTAATTTAATTATTATTAACTAAAAAATTATTTTTTATCTACAGGTGCTTTCAAGCAATATATCATCAAAAATCACATGTCTTCTATTGAAGAGAATGCAAGAGATTTGTTAAAAGAGATTTGAATGCATTTAAGACATGAGTGAAAAAAAGTATTGTTTTATAGTATTGAAAACAACTCTATTTTTATGACAATTATTAACAAAATTTTATTATTAAAAATGATTTCTATTGTATATAACAAGCAATACATTAGTGAGAACTTAGAGTATTAGCCATAAAGTCATTTCATTATTACTTATGAGAGGGTATTCCTGAGCTAATAGCCGGCACCTGTTGTTATTATATGCGCCGGTTTTGCAAAAATGTCATTATTTTATACAAAAATTGTTTCCAAAAGTAGTCTTCCAAACATGTTATGAATTTTATAGTTTTTATTATATATTTAGTTTTTATTAATTTAATAGAAAAAGTCAATACAAATAGTATTGAAAGCCATTTGTAATATATATACAGTTGTCTTAATCACATCTTATGGCCAGAAATGCAACGAATTTATCAAAAAAAATATCTTTTTTAATATTAACGAAAGATTTAGTCATTTAAAAAATATATATTTTTGAACAAATTGTAGATATTTTATATGAATATATTTTTTAAATAAAAATAAATTTATTTTTAATAATTATATCAAAAGAAGTCTTTATGTCATATTTGTCTCAATTCTAACCCAATTTGATCTCAAGAAGTGATGAAATGATCACAAAAATGACATAAATAATACTACAGGTGATGCCGACAGTGAGCCCTAACTTCCAGCCCGTGTAATGAAATGTGGCCAAGAGTGCAAAGATGGTGATAAGTAGTGTGAATGTGGTCAACGGTAGTGCCTCCGAGTCGATGGGCACAGCAGTGGCCGCCAAATCCATAGTTCCCTTTTGGAACATCCATATAACGGACTTCAAAAACCAGGGAACACCCAAACAGAACAGGATGTCGAATATATTAGAGCCGATTGAGTTGCAAATCGCCATATCTGCACGACTGGCCTTCTTAACCACCAGCACACTTGATATGAGCTCAGGTACTGAAGTGCCCGCTGCTAACAGTGTGAGACCCGACACAGTGTCCGGCAATCCAAATGTGAACCCTTTGATAAGGAATGGTAACAAATATTATTGAAATATATTGTGAGATATTATCGTATATACCAATGATGGTAACCATCCAAACGCAGACGTAAGTCAACGTTCCGATCCATATGATGGAGAAGACAAAAGTGAAGAGAAAGCAGCACTTCGTTGGCTTCGGGAGTGTTAGAGTGAATAGCAGTGTTAATGGCATTAAACACAATTTGAAGAACTTATTGCTTTCCAACCAATTCCCCTCCGACTCCACCTCTGCGAAACTGATTCTCTTCTGACTACTATTTTTGATCCGGAGCTTATTTTCAGTACTTCCACTCAATGAATGGTTTGCTTCTGTATTCCATTCAATACGTGGTCTTTCTCTGCCTTCAATCCTGTTTAGACTACTATTCCCAACACTATTCGTTAGCTTCTCTTCAAGCAATGGTAGCTTCTCTTCATCGACCTCTTCGTCGGCTTTCATCAGAGGACTGTATTGTGCGTTGAAATACATGATCACCAAATATACGATGAAAAGACTGATCAAAATCAGTGATTCGGCCCTAAGATATGCAACCAATCAATCAGTGATCAAATTATAGCAAATTTTTAGTGAATAAAATTCTCTAAAAAATTAATTTTTTGAAAATTGATTCTCAATTAAAGCACTTATTTATAACCCTTTTATGTAACCCAACCTCCACTTCCCCCTTCACTGCCATCACTGTAATAGTAATGCATACAAACCAGTCAACCCTATTGTCTTTGAGACATATTATTAGTGTAATTATCGTCAAAATATAATACAATGAATCCCTTAATATTGGGAAACGGCTTATATTCGGAGTCTTTGGGCACCAGACCATAACAGCGAAACCACATGCGGCCGGTATGACAATCAGATTGAAAACGCCTGTTCCTAATATAGTGCCGACGCCGATGTCATCTTGAGATATAAATACACCAATAATACTCGTGAAGAGTTCCGGGGCTGAAGTGCCCATTGCCATGAATGTGGCACCGGCTATATCGGGCGGTATGGACAGGGCTTTGCATAACCAAAACAAGAGTTCATTCTATCATAAAATTGTTATCTCTTTAGCTATGGCTTACTTTCGCTGATTATCTCAAGCGCTGGAAGAAAATATAGATCACAAATGATGCCGAGTCCAAGACAACAATAACCAAGGATAAATATGTGCAAAATGACACCACCGTTGTTGCGGACCTGTGGAACAATTGACAAAAAGATGACAATTGTTGACCATTTTGACCATTTCCTACCCATTCAGACATTATATCTTTGGGAAAGTTCTCAAATGCATTGCCAGAGTCATAATCAGTATCATTAGACCAGTTCCCAAACACCTGTTCATCAACTGTTGTATTGTTTGGTGAATTGATTTCTTTGTCAACAATTGATTTATTGGTTTCAATTAAGTCCCGCAACGGGTAAGGAATGGACTCAACAGTCTGAGTGCCAGCGATTGGGTTTGTGTCGACATTAGTGTCCGAAAGCACGGATGCATTGGTTATGATTGCACTCCATATGACTACCAGAGCTGTTCGAGTGACAACTTCAAGCATAACTCAAGAAATAAATATACGTTAATCACAACTAAATTCTAATAATTTGTTAAAAGTTTTAATAATTAACTCAATTAACAAATATTAACAGCAATTCACTCATTGAAATGCACTTCAAATATGTGTTTGATTTGCTATTCATTAAAAAAAGTTATCTTTTCAGACAATTCCATTGATTAGATATAATGTTATTTCTCAATATTACAAACAGTCAGTCATACAGAATGTGCACAAAATATAATATATTTGTTATTCTAATTAATAGTATTTATCACAAATTGATATATATTTTAAGGCATATAAAGAATATTCTTTAAAATATCCAAATTTTTATACTATTGTCTAAAAAAAGAATAATAAAAGTTTGTTTTAATTTAAATACCCCTTATCTGTAGCACAGGTAAGTTGTTCAGTGCATTGACCCATTGCATTGAAATCACAGAATATATAATATCATTGAATATAAGCTGATTTTTATTAATAATTAATTTTAATGATTGCAAACCAATATATAATTAATGTATTGATAAAACACTTGAAAGTGTTTTCGGTTTGTATTACTCTTTACTATATTTGTGATATATGTCTGAGAATCAGATACTTGTCATCCAATCATTATTTGATTATAAGCTATGATTGCAAATAAAGTGAATAAACACGTCAAACAAATAAGTTAATAATGGCTTCAATTCGTCGATTATAACAATAATTATTTTAATAGTTTTTCGTTAAAATTTTTCATTAATAAAAGAAATTTTGTATTAATATTACATTCATTTCAATAATAACATTTCAAAACATGTTTTTTATTTTTCGTTGAGTTGTTGTCATTATATTTCATGTGATCTTAAGATCTATTAATTGAAAATGACTTTCGCTTTAGTCATCAATTCATTGAGATTTTTCTTCCTGTCATTCAATTCATTCCTGGAGTTCACTTCATTAGCCTTTTCCAGACTGACAGACCTTTTCTTCTCCAGTTCCTCCAATAGTTTCTCTTTCGTTTCTCTCTCATTCCTAATTAATTTCAATTGAGATATGCTTTCATTGATAGCCCTTTCCTTTATGTCAACGCATGACTTTAGTTGGTTGACAAGTGAAGCGCCGGGAGATAGCGACTTAGTGGTCACGATGTCTTTGCTGGCATTGTAGGCCAAAACCTGTTCCATACGTTTGAACTTATCCTGATGTCTGTCCATAACAACCTTCACATCATTGATGGCATCGTTGAATATGGAGTCCAATAATTGTCTTTTATCTAACCCACGTTCTTTTGGGACACTGTGAAGCACATCCATTTGATCCGCTCTGATCTTAATATTTTTCAACTCTTCCGTCAATTGATTTTCAGTTGCCTTAAAATTGTTGATAAGCTCTCGTTCTTTGGCTTTTTGATTGTCCAACGTTGACATCAATTGATTCCTTTTAAGTCTGTAATTATCCCTGATCTTAGCCATGGACGCCTCCCCCGCCTCCTCCCAGTTCTTTGTCAGACGATTCAATTCTTGGAAATGTTTTTCAACTAATTTATTCAAATCTGTACTCATTTTGACTGAAATATTGTTTTTATTTGTAATTCAAATATTGTTTTTTAAAATTTTGATTCATTTGAAATGCAAACAAACAATACATTAATCGATATAACAATCAATTTATGAAACGTTTGCATTGATTGTGATTTTATTGAAATGTGTTTCACATTTATATTACAAAACATCATTGAATTCACTTTCAAATTGCAGTTCATTGAAAATTCACAACAAAAATGAAATTAAAAATTAGAAAAATTCATTAAAACCCTATATATTGAGTACAATATATAGTCGATTCTTTACAAGAATATTCTGTAACATTAAAGGGTCTATAAAACGAGTGATCATTTTTTGTGAACATAATGTGTGAACGCGTTTGCAGTAAACAACTGTTGAGTACAATTCAATACAAAACTATTGTAGAAATTGTTCATTGAATTCAACATTGAATACGCTATGAAAAGAGTCTACAAATCATTTGAGTCTATCATTGACTGCAAAACATGTGAAGAAGTGATGAATGTTTTTGTCACCAAATAATCTCAAACTGAAGACACCGGTTATGGCGACAACTCGTCTCTTATTTCGTTCAACAAATAGTTTATTATCAAATGTATGGCACAAACAGCCGAAGAGTGTCCGGTCGACGACAATGTGGTCGAAAGGGTGGCCACAATTGGCGACACCGACGACAGCGATGGCCGGTGTTGTCTCTGGTCACCAACGGTTCCGGCCATTGAGTTATGTAAGTAATGCTAAGCGCTTTACCGGCCGTTACAGACAATCGGCACGTCTTGTGGCCATCGGTCTGACCATCGGTGCCACTGTTGTCGCCATTGAGACAATGTATCGATACTTAAGACACAAATATAGATCAAAACGTCAATTGTCTTCGGCCTCAAAGTTATTAATGGCTGAAGAAGTGCCACAAATTAGTGCCACAAGAATTGTGAGTAACCTATAGATAATGCCATTAATTGATCCGTTGAATGCATTCCACAATCAATTGATATCTCTTTTTATCTCAAAATATCTTTTGTTTTGTTTGCAAACAAATGGACCGCAAAATTGGGGTCACTTTTAATGATATTGTCTTCACTTCTTTGGCCATACATTCACTTCATTGATGTCGAAGTGTTTGAAGTTTTTTTTCAAATTTTTAGAGACCCTGAAGAATGTGAATGATATTCAGGTGTATGAATTGCCTGCTCCGGGTCTTGTCATTAGGCATTCGTTTGATTATAAATGACTTTATATTGAAATTCAAGTGTTTTTTGTCAATTGATTTCATTTAAAACAAATGTTTTTATTCAATAATAAATACATTTATTATAAAATTTTTTAAATGTTTCACATTTTGTACACTTTTTCGTATCGTCTCTTATAATCATTTTATACCCCTTTGGCGGTTCCATCACTTTATGCATACCACCCAAACTCAGCCCCTTTTGATTTGTTTGCACTTTTGGACTAACACTTAATGTATAAATCGTTTGATTATTAATTAAATGTCATTTATATTAATGTTTTTTATTTGGTTTCGTTTTCACACATTTCGAGCAATAATTAATTTTAACAAAACTTTATTTTTTGTCAAATTTTATCACATTTTGTCGTTCTATTGATTAGGTTTCCGGTCCGACAGACTTAGGGGTGAGTCTGACATTATATCAATACCAGTCCTGTCCCTTCTGTTGCAAAGTGCGGGCATTCCTCGACTATTATGGCATACCGTATAATGTGGTGGAAGTGAATCCAGTGCTTAGACAACAGTTGAAGTTCTCTAAGTATAGGAAAGTACCCATTCTTCTCATCAGCAGTAAAGGATCAGATGAAGTGTTGGTCAGTATTTATGATAATATTTTTTATTTAAATCTAATTAAATGCCATTTTAACAGCAAATCAATGATTCGACGACAATAGTGTCGGCGCTCTCGTCTTACCTGATCTCTCGCAAGCTTGAGTCCACACATAAAGACGAGTCGTTAGTATCGATCGCCGATTGGTATCGCAAAGAGGAAGTGGTCGACGAAGAGGGCATTAAAAGAGATGACATTATAAACAGATATTTCTTAATGTTTGGCGACATTGAAAAGCCTAAACTCGAGCTCATTGAGGGCTCAATGGCCGAAGAGCGCAATTGGCGCCGTTGGGCCGATGACAATCTGGTGCACACGTTGTCACCCAATATATACCGAACAATGAATGAGTCTTTGCGTTCGTTCCGCTATTTTTCAAAAATAGGGGAATGGGATCAGAATTTCAAAGTTTGGGAGAAGTATTTATGCATTTATTTGGGTTCGGGTGCTATGTATTTGATTGGAAAGCGTCTGAAGAAAAAGCATTCGTTGGACGAAGACGTCCGCAACTCGTTATACGAGTCGAGCAGACGTTGGCTCAAAGCCATCGGTAAAGATCGCAGGTTTATGGGCGGAGAGAGACCTAATTTGGCTGATTTGGTGACCATTTCCAATGCATTCGTTTCACACATTCATTTCTAATGATTTGTTTGTCATATCTTTAGGCCGTTTACGGAGTTTTGAATTCAATCGAAGGATGCGATGCCTTCAATGACTTAATACATAAGACAAGAATCGGTTTATGGTATTATTCTGTGCAAGAATTGGTCAAAAACAAGTCCGGAGTGAATGAAATTGATTTTATAAAAGCTGATAAATAGTGACAAATGTTTTATAAATCATTTGTAAGTAATTATTGAGAAAATGATTAGATTTTTAACGTTTAATCACTTTTTGATTTTGAAATTTATTTTTCGTTCATTAAAAAAAGATTTTAATTTAAATTATTATACAATTTGTTATAATTACTTATACTGTATATACAATCAACCGAATGCAGGCCCTGACCTCCCAGGCCACCCAACCCCCAGTGCACCCCTAAGAGGGCAGTTTCTCGAGAACATAATTAGTGACTTCGAAGAGATAGTAATATTTGTCGACCACTTGTTTACGTATTTTATCGTTTTGGCAAAAGGGGTACAATTTGTTACAACTGGCACACGAGTAGCCGTCGCCCAACTCCCGTCCCTTCTCTATGGCCTCCAACACATATGTCACATAATAGTCGTCCGTCGGATAGGTATCGAAATAGCTGTTCGCCTGTTTGTTGACCTCATCATTGCATGTGATTTCGCACATCATTTGTGCCGTACATTCGGTCAAATCGTTTTGATATCCTTTGAAATGAAGACAAACGAATCGATTGTTGAAAATGAAAATCAAATTTAATTCTTTGACAAGAATTCAGACAAACTATTCATTTCTCATTCAGTTATTGTTTTTACCTATTGTTAGAAGAACTCTGAATATGAGATTCCTTCCGGCCCTCTGTTTGAGTGCAGTCGCGCCCAGACTTCTAATGAGAGCATCTTTTCTATGAGGATAGGATCGGATCCTTTCCAGTGATTCTTCTAATGGTATCTTAAAAGTAGTCGCGAGACCAGCATTCAAGCGCTTTATAGGTATGTCCGCTTCTGGATCGGGGATTGCATAGGCGTTATGAATACCGGACACAATCAAAGCCACTATAATTACGAGTGAATTGTCTTTCATGTCTTTAATGTGAAACAACGCAAAGCAAACATCACTTGTGGTTAGGATTCATATAATCCTAATTCACAGCGAAAAACATTGAGAGCGAAAATGAGAGAACAAATCACTTCTCAGTTCTCTCACAACTGATTGAATGAAAGCTAATTATTAATGAAATATAACTGCCTTTCCATTAGACAAATCATTAAGACTTTTCTGTATCACCGAAAACAAAGAAAACTAAATATCATTTTATCCTTGAGTTGAGTACGAAAAGTGTTTCCCGTTTTCGCACATAAACTCTAATTCTTGTGTCTGTCCTTCAAAAAAAGTTTTGACCAAATTTTTACGCAATGTATTTAAAAGTCAAATATCAAGGCTTTTCTCCTAATTATTTCAATCAAAAATTATAAAAATTATTTCTTATTATATTTTATTGCACTTTAAATATGATTTTTAGACAAAAACTCAAACATTTTTGTGAACTTCCGCTCAAATGAAATGCAATTTTTCTTTTCACGCATTGAAGGCTTTGTACTAAAAATGTGTTATTTTTTGTTTTAAAGTTATATTATTTTAATATTTATAAGAAAAATACTTTTGTTATCATTTCGTAAACAACAAACAAAGGAATTTTGCAATCGATATGTAAGTTATCTAACCCTGATCATTGGTCATCTAACCATGATCATTCAATGACCACTCAATCAGTTATTCTTCAAATATTCTTCTCTGTTCTGGATATTTGTCACGTCCTATACGAACGACCCCTTTATGAATGACATGTGACTTATATTTACAAAAGTTTTTACTAAAAATTAATAATAAAAATGTTATTAAAATCATTTAAATTGAATTCATTTACAAATAATTTATTGAATCAATCAAAACGTTGGATAACTGTCCGGAAGTGGCGTAAACTCAATGGAAAGACAGAGAACCGGAACTCAGAGGGAAACCCATTGACGGATTTGCCCGATTGGAGCTATACTGACGGCCGAGGGTTCGGACCCCTGACTGTCGGCCAGAAGAAGAGGTATATGAGAGACCAAGACATGGCTAAGAGTGTCATCAAATACTGGGATCAGATGAAGATAGGGAAGCAATTGGTGCCAAACGAGACATAAAACACACCATTCATTGACATCTATTTTGTATAGTTTTTTAGATTTAATTCAAATTCATTTAAATTTAGTTTTTGTTTGAATTGAAAATAAAATAAAAGTTTTTTTTGATTTTGTTTCAAAACAAATGTTTTTTTGGATTTAAATGAAATTATTTATTAAAACAAAATTTTGTTTTGAAAGTCAAATGAAATCTCATTTCAATTAACATTTTTTTGTCTAATTTTAAGTAAAAATTGATTTTTTTATTGAAAAATCAGTTTTAAAAAAGTTTTATTAAATTATGTTTAATTTGATTGAAAGTGAGATCGCAATTGAATTGTATCTACACTTCATTGACGGCAATGACAGAAAAGTCCCTCAACTCTAACATTGTCTGAAAAGTGTTGCCAAACGTTTGCCTCCATTTTGAATGTCAAACAAAATCGTTTTGAATGACAATAAAAGTACAAAAAATCATTGTTTTATTGATTAGCGATTGAGTGGTCAAACACTGTATAGGTATTGACGTCGAAGAAGACCATTAAATAGTGACCAGAAGTGAGTGCAGACATCAATACAGACAAACAAATCGTAAGTAATTTTTTTGAACGTAATTTGTAATGAAATCAATGGAGAAATGAATACATGTTTTGCCAAAACGACATTATGTTTGTCGGCTCCCAATCCCTCCTCCCCTTCCCATACCTGTCCTCCGTTTTTGGCGCCTATTGACCCATTGGGGCCATTATTGGCGGCCACAGTATATGTGATACCTGTGAAGAGACTGCCATTCAATTGATTTGATGCCCTTTGAGTCGTGTCTCACAATTAAGTCACACATTGAATACAAAACATAATTATTGTAATGAAAAAAGCGTTTGTTTTCATATCTTATGGATAATTGACCACAAATTATGAACACATTGTCTCACAATTGACTCGTTTTTGATTACTGTCAGTAAATGACGACTCGATTACTGGCGAGTGATTTGTGTTATGTTTTTGGCTTTTTTTAATTAAATTGTTTTTTATTAAACTTTTATTTAATGTTATTTTTATAATGATTTCAATAAAAAAAATTAATTTTAATTTTTATAATTAAATTCACATTTGTTTCAGTCGTTTGTTTTCATTGATTTCTTGTTTTTCGTTCACTTTTTTTTCGTATTAAATCTTCTTTTGATTAATCTTTTCATTCATAAAGTGATTCAAACTTTTGTTTTGATCTCATTTCAATGAACTCTTCATTTCGTACACAATTTAATGTCTTTCTTCTGGACTTTTAACCACGAAATAGTTGTCAACGATTTGAAGACATCGAAGAATGGATGAGAACATTGTGGCCGTGCATATGATCACACAGTCTTCAGATGACGGGTTCGGCGCCGACGAGACCGTCGATGACAGCGAACTCATCAGTGCTGACACCGATGGACGTGTTGTCGACGACGACGAGGAAGAGGTTGACGATGAAGAAGATGAGGAACATGTGGTCAAAGAGGTCGACAGCAACCAATTGGACACAGAGGCCGACGACATAATCATCGCCGAAGCCGTTGTTGTCACTCAATACAGCTGTAAGTTCTGTAACCGACGGTTCGATGCCATCGACAAAGTGAAGAACCACTACCTCTTGAGACACAACGAGAAGAAGACAATCGACAAAAAGCCTGATTTGACTAAAATTAAGGCCGAAAAGGGGTCCAAATCGTCGGGTCAGGAGTCGGCGTCCGAACTGTCCGACCACTCGTCGATGGTTAAGAGGCAGAGGACATGTCAGGCGAAGACAAAGACACCCAACTATAAGATCGAAATTGTGGGCGATATCGACGAAGAGGATCTGTTGCCGAAGCAGAAGAAAAGGGGTCGAAAGCCGACAGGTATTAAGAGGAAATACCCCTGCGATTGGCCCTCATGTACTTATGTGGCCCGACATTCAGTTCACCTCAAAGATCATAAGAGAACACATACCGGAGAGAAGCCATACCGGTATGGCTTTGGCTTTCGTGTCAACGAATTGTATATTTATTTGCATCCATTTCCATCTATAGGTGCAATTGGCCCGACTGTGGACACAGCTTTGTTCAGGGATCTGCTCTTAAGGTATGATAGAATTAGTTGTTTTTGTCAATCCTTAATCCAATGTCTATGTTGTAGACTCATATCCGCACCCATACCGGAGAGAAGCCATACCCGTGCGAATGGCCCGGTTTGTAGACCTGAGTCTCGTTTTTATGTATTGATTAAAACAGTGTATAATTTCTCTCCCCTTAGGCTGTACTCTAAGGTCTGTTGTTTGTTGTCATTTAGTGATTGAATTGTGATTTGAATCATTGAATGGTTTTTGTGAACAGATTCTCACAGAAGAACAACGTGAAGGTTCACATGAGGACACATGTATGTAATGGTTGTGCCGTTCATTCATTTCTAAAAATATTACTTCTCTTATAGACGGGCGAAAAGCCGTACGCCTGTGACTGTAAGCCATGTGTTTGTCATTTCGCTATTGAATCAATCGTTTTAATACTTGTTATGTGTCTGTGCTTTAGGGCCGGGATGTGAGTGGAAGTTCGCCATCAAAGGCAATTTGGGTGAGTTTACAGACTATCGGTGCTATCGAATAAATACCTAATGATGACTTTATTCGTTATAAACAGATGAGCACAAGAGAGTACACGCGGGGGAGAAGTTCTTCATATGCGACTGGCCGGGTATGACTGTTTGGCCATACGCTCACATATTGTTATATTGAATCCATTGTCCGATAGGTTGTACCCGAAGTTATACACAAAACTCACATTTAAGGCGCCATCGATTAGTCCACACCGAAGAGAAGCCGTTTGCCTGCGATTGGGCGAACTGCACCTATAGGTCGGTGCGCGCCTGCGATGTCACCAATCATAGGGTCACTCATACGGGAGAAAAGCGATTCGTATGTGAAGTAATCGGTTGTGAAAAGGCGTTCACTCGCGGACATCATCTGCGAAGACATATGATTACAAACCATTCAGTGGAGGAGTCGTACGAAGACAACGGCGAAACAGAGGAAGTGATCGCCGCCAATGAGATCATAGAACAGGAAGAATATGGCGAAGAAGTTGAGGAACAATAAAGAGTTTCATTTTTTTCTGACAATTGAATCAATTTTGCTATCATTTCATTAATAATTTTCTGTTCATATATTCAACCATTGATTGTCTGTTTGTTTTGTCATCTTTTGTCACATTTATAACTGTTTCTCAAATAGTATTTCAAACAATAGTCTTATTTAAATCGATTTCTATATTATTTCAAATTATTTCAAATCATATAATCTCTAAATATTTATGAATTCATTTGTTTCTCAAAATTAAGATTTAATACGAAATTAATCACAAATTCAAACAAAACAAAAATAATTTAATTTTCTATTTTTGAGTTCAAATCAAATTATATTTCAATTCAAATTAATTTCTTTGACTTAAATATAATAAATATTTTAGATTTATATAACATTTGACTTTTGTTTGACAAAAAGTATGGCAAATATTTGTGCAAAACATTTATATCCAGTGCTTGAGATCGTTATTGAGAATTGAATTCAAGGAAATGACATAAAACCCCTTTTGGACCATAATCTCATACAGAGCTCCTATAGTTGTAAACCTCCAATGCTTCAGATCTGGCAAAAGTGGTCGCTTCCGACACAGTTCTGATCACCACTTGTTTTGGTGTTGTTTCCAATGCTTGGGTTTTGTTGAAAAACTGGTTAAACATCATATTCTTCTGGCGCTGCTCCTGAAGTATGGCCTCGTTTCGGGTCCTGCAGTTCATTTGAACCCTCTCTACGTAAGAAGGACTTCCCTTTTGGTCAAACATTTGTCTCATTTTGTCGCGAAATGTCTTCTTATCGATAAATGTGTTAATAATGTCACAAATGTAGACAATTAGACACAATTGGATCAAAATGACGGACACGTAGAGGACAGTGAGACACAGGTTGAGGACAGTGATATATCTGTGTAGACTCGGGTTTTGCCAGTTCTCGTAATAGTCTTGAATCCAATTTTTGATGGCATTCTTGGCGACAGTGAACTCAAAAGGCATTAGAATTGCGATCAAAAGCCCATTGATTGTGAATATGGGACTAATTGTGAAACTATTTTTCAATAATTTATATTTTCGTTTCAAATAATTGACGATTGAATCCAATTGTGTTTGCCTTTCATTATATCTCACGATTTTCATCCGTCTCCTATTAGTGCCATTCCTTCTTTCCTTCATTTTTATGCTATTCTCCAGAATTAGACTTAAATAGCTTTAAATAAATTAAAAATATATTAATTTCGAAAATTATAAGAAAAATGTGTTTAAATATATTCATAGAAATCATATTTAATATTATTTAAGGCTTAAAGACTTTTATGCAATACGTCTAAAGATGAATATAAAGTGATTTTCAATAAAATGTATAATTTTTTTAAATAATTTATTTTTATATTAAACATAAAAGTGTTTCAAAGAATGCATTCTTAAAGATAGTGTTCATTAAAATCGAGAATACCTTCTTATAAGTAATGATATGCAACCAAACGATGCGATCATAACTATGAACACCGATATTATGAACGCACTGTCCAACTCACTGACCAACTCTTCAGATGGTATATACTCTCTCCATAGGTTAGTGGCGGCCATAATGAGTGTGCCATAGATTAAGGACAAGAGATTGCCGGCGAAAATGATTATTTGGCGAATTCTAAGCCAACGGTTCTCCACAAGAAGCACTTCCAACGGGTCAGAGCGAGTGGACTGCACTGATCTGCCCGACATCGCACCGTTTGATCTGATTATTGATGTTTTAAATTAAAAATAAAATACTTTTAAAAATAAACTCTTGAAGTGATTGAAACGAAATGAGAAAATTTGAAATAAAATTATAATAAATGCTTTGCTTTAAAAAAGTGTAAATTTTTGCGATAAAATGAAGTGATTTTGAAAATTATTGAAACTTATTTGAAATTAAGGGTTATTTTTCACAATAAACATTTTATATAATTCAAGGGTATGACAGCCTATGCCTATTCAACACGTATTGGAATATATTTAGAAAATAATATTTGCTTTTAATTAATACTTGAGTTTTCATTAAAAGTTGTATTCATTACTCAATAATGTATTAAATACTTATTATTCTCAATAATAACGAATAATTTAATGCTTTTATCTTTCAATTATTGTCACCTCTCTATGAGTCCTTCAACTCATTTGCACTGAACTGACCTTGGCCCTTCACTTAGCATTAGCTCCAATGACCATTCGGTGTCGAAACGGAAAATATTCAAACAATGATAGAAATGACAAATATTTTAATGAAATTTGATTTTACAAATGAAATGAAATCTAAAGACAATTAATGTCAAACAAATGGTTATCTCTGAAAGTGAACTCTTCGTGAGTTATGATTGTTATGATAGTTGTTATTCATGGCTAGGGTTGCAGTGATTGTATGGACAGCGGCTTTGAATCTGTTCTTCTTTTTTGTACAAAAATACCAAAACCTTCTGATGAAGACTTCGAGGATCTCGAAGAGTGACAAGAATGAGAAGCCGACATACATTCCTAATATGCCGCCCAGGGATGAGAAGAGTTTTGCGGTGGTGTAGGCCTTCTCTTGTGTCACCTCTTGACAGGTCATTGTCTGGAAATAAACCGTCACTTTCGCCAGATTCTGGAAATTTATATTAGCCTTTCCTCTGTCGAATGTGACCCTGTCCTCACGTGTGGGCCATCTGGCCATCGACACAGTCTTGTCGTAGTTGACGACCTGGCACCGGGGTGGACAGGGACAGTCATTGATCTTGTCTTCTGCTCTAAACATGACTTCTTCGACACAACTTCGCGTCACTCGACGTCTTGTATCGCATATTTTGAGAGTTGAGTTGAGTTCGAGCTGTGGCAACATTGCGCTCTGGCAGTTACACCGGCGCTGTATTGTCCGCTGAAGACATATCTTAAGACACGCCTGTTGTGAATAAGTTGCGTTTTGGGTGAGACGGCCTCTCAGTGCCGATGGCCACTGGTCTATACACTCTTCGGGATAGGGTTCGGGCAGTCGTGTTATGTTAATCATTTTGAGGCCTATATACGTGGCCTGTTGTGGGGCCACGAATATGGCCTCAGACGCAGAATTTCCAAACTCTTCCGGGTGATGGACCATAACTATAGCCCCTATCTGTGCAGACCCGGGTAGGTATTCACTGATCTCTAGGTTTAGCACAAGTTCTAAGCCATAATTGACTCCAGCAATGGATGTCTCCTCCTGTCGGCGCTGAAACCTTGTGTTTCTACTCGAGGACTTGTATGTAAAACAGTTGCCTTCAGTGGGTGTGAAGATATGTTCAAAGCTGTTGGGATGGGTGCAATTGGTGGCCTTAATAGTGCACCGGAGTATCATATCCTCGAACTGATGGCTCAACTTTTTGGCCAATTTGTCGTTAGAATTGTATATAACGGCCAACCAATTGGTGAGATTCTCCTGCAGTTCCTTTTCTTCCCTTTCCGTTAGCTCATACTCTTCGATGGGCGATACAGTAGTGGTGGCGTCGACGGGAACTGACATGTTGTTTGTGAAACTCTTTTGATTGTTGCTATCATTCGGTGTTATATTCTTTGAAGAATTCGTCGATTTGTTTGAATTGTGTTTATTTGACTGACGTTTACTTCTCTCCACTTTCTTATCTGAATCCAGATCTATGTTCGGCGCCGGGGTTTCCGATTTTTTATTGCCAATTGTGCCGTAATTATTGATATCATCAATTGTAGGGCTTTCCGGCTCGGCCTGAGTTGGCTTTGGCCTCCCTGTGTCTGCCAGAGTAGGCATAAACTCGTTTGGTTTTGGTTCGGTTTGAATGGGTTTCTGAAAAGTATTTTTAGATTTTATATGACTTTTATGTAAAAAGTGTTTACTTACAGGTGTTTGTGGGGGTCGCTCTACAGTGGGCGCCGCCTGAATGCCACACAACTTGTCCTTCAGGTCTGGCGGAATCATCGATGCATTGATGACGGAAACGGTTGTATTGCAGAGAGCACTGTATCGGACAATATTGAGATTGCATACTGTGATGGCGGGGAACAGTAGCCGTCGTGAATCCCTGAGCCGTACGTCAACAGTGATTGGGTAGTCATAATATTCGGATACTAACTGTGAAATGTCCTTTAGTGCAAGAATGCCGAAGAAGAAGAACGATATCAACCAAAATATCTTCCTTAATAAACTACGGGCGCCGGCGATGTCTCTGACGCCGGGCACAGACGACTCGGCGAACAGTTTGTTGAGATTATTCGGTGGCTCTTCGAAACTGATTTGACGGACACATTGTTTACCACTTCTACGACTATTTCTTGCGTTTCTGTACTGATCCTGAGGCAGAGCACCGGCATTATTATCACTGTATTCATCGTTCTGTTTGTTGGCGACGGGACTGCTGTCCGCAATCCAGTTGTACTCTTGTTTATAAGGCCTGTTATCAAAATTATTTGAGAGGTCGTTATAAGTTGGCCTTAGATTTGAGGCACGGGTTAACAGCCGACGCGATATTACATTATTGGTGACAAACGAACTCGTATTGAGATTTGAACGACTGTTTGGCTCACCATTTGGTTGACCATTGCTTAACATATTTGCAGACATTCTTTGTATTGAATAACAAGAATAAAACACAAGAATATTGAAAGTCATCAAAGATAATGTGTTATGATTTGAGACATGAATTGTATTCATATTAATCTATTTAATAGCTTTTCAGTCCTTCTTATAACATGTCTAAATCTCCGGGGAATTCACTATAGTTGTCAATACATACCTGTCCTCTCATTATGAATAGCATAGCGTTTACTAAATTTCATGATAACTGTGAGTAAATATGATTTGCAAACTCAATGAGTAATGGTAATGAGCACCGGTAGTTTATGGGTTGCAATCACTCCTGAAATGACATCCTGTAACGGACAGGTAGTCGATTCTGGCCCTCAATCAATATTTAATACAATATTTATTATTGTTTTAAAAACATTGAAAATTATAAGAATTTTTTTATTTATAATCTAAAAGTGCTTTCAAAACGATTGACTCAGAGATGAAATGTTTTAATTAGTGATCAAAAGTTGGATTTCATTTCAATCTGTTTTTGATTTATATTACTATCAATATATCAATCAAAAACCTATTGATTATTCGATAAAACTTTTCAAACTTTTGATAAAATCAATTCATATTCAAAATTCTCATTTGAATGTCATGTTTGGGACGTCTGGCTCTGGCCTCAAGTTTGCATGTATTAAAGTTATGTAACATTTTGTTATTGATATCATTTTAGAGTTAATTTCGTTTAAAATTCATATAAAGACTAAATGTGTGACAAATATAAGAAATATTTCAAACTAAAAGACAAACTTAAATGTATTTAATGTAAAAAATATTTAATAAATTCATTAATAAAGAAAAATTGATTTTCATGTAATGCTTATAAATAGTGCAAGGTCTTTTCAAAGATGGCATTATTCTTAATTTATATTCAGGTGTATTTTGTGAAACGATTGTTTCATTCAAAATCATATATTTTTTACATTTATTTGAATAAATGTCTCAAAATATTTCATTCGGTATTGAAATAAAGTTATGATTTATTATTGAATGAATCCGTGATTTAACGCCACTCGAGTAAAACCTCCCAATTCTATGCTATATATTATTTGCATAACATATTGATAATCATTAAAAGCAATTCATTTGACTCTTCTTTTGAAATACGAAAATTTCAAATGAATTTTTTGTTCCAATTTTTTTAATGAAAAACTTTTTAAATTTAGTTTTATTTCTTTGATTGAAATTCATTTGATTTTGATTTGAAATACCAATCATTTTGATTGAGAGAAGGCCTCAAACAGTAATCAAATAGACATGACTTGCATTCGCATTCAATATAAATATTGTCTTCAATTCATTGTTTTACTCGTAATTCAATAGCTATGCGATGTTTATGAACACGATTTGGGTCATCAGGAACTGTAACTCACAGCTAACCTTGGCTTAAGGCCAGGCTCTCAGTGATAACATTGCTATGATTGTGATTCTTCTTTAGACATATTCTCCAGAATATTCTGCAATAAAAATTTTAGTTATTTTAAGATAAACAAAATGAAAATTCATTAACACATATATAAAGGGATTTTCAAATAATTAACATATTTTCGGATACATTAAGAGAGCGAATGAACTGATAAATAAAGAAAAACAAACAGAATATTCTGTTTGAGTAATCAATGAAATAAAATTCAGTCATTAATAAAGATACAGACGTTTATGCCATCATATGTCGGCTTCAGAAACGAATCGATGTTTTAATTAAGCCGTTTATAAACCTCTTGTGAGGTCTAAGACATAACTTAAGGTCACATAAGATGTTGAAAAATTGGGGAATATTTTTAAGATTGAATAAAAGCATTTAATCAATCATTTTATGATTAATTTTAGTGAAGATCTTATAAAATCAGAATAACTATAATTATTTGATAGAAAAAATAAGAATATTTTAAATAAAATATAATAATTATAATTATTTACAATTGAATCATATTTTTAAAAATTCATTTATTTTGTTATTACTCAAAAAGTTTTATTTCAATTTGTTTTGAATAATTTATAACAAATTTATGTTTTTATAATTAATAAATGAATTAAAGATATTTTTATCAAAATTTAAAGAATGTTTGAAAACATTTTATTTTATTCTTCTTTTGTAACAAAAGTCAAAACTTATTACAAATTCGACAAAAAAGTCAAATAAATAATTCATAAGTAGATTAAATCAACATAAATGTGAGGCACCCCTGACCTTGGACAGTGAGAATATTCAGGTGTCGTCAAGTATTTCAATGTTGCACATAATTAAAGAAAATTTAATGACTAAATAAACCACAAAATAAATGACAAGATTTTTATCAAAAAACTAATTAATTAACAAAATTAAGCCATTCTTTTGACAATAAAAATAAAAAACATTTTATTTGTAAATATTATTCTTTGAATAAAATAAGTGTTAAAAGAGTTATATTGTCCTTGAATATAATGTGCAAGTGATCATGATGAACCTGGATGGTTGTGTACACATCAGTTAAACCTATATTTATTTTTAAGTTATAACTCATTTGTAATAATTTTTGTTATTATGTCGAAAGCCATTTCCGGACACAGGTAGGTGTTATACATACAGTTCCTTTGCTATTCTTGTAAAAGTAACTACATTTGAGATTAAGATTTAAAAAAATATAAAATTTAAAAATAAATTAAGAAAAAGTACTTCAAATAAAAAGACAATATATTTATATAAACAAAAAACAATTCAAACACTTATGCTATGATTGAATGGATTTTTTGTTTGTGTAATTGATTTGTTTTAGTGCAAAAGATCAGCAAAAGTGCACTAAAACTACAAAACTATTTTCAATATATATTTATTTATAAATTAAAACATTTAATGAATCAGAAAAAAGATTTTTGTCTGCGCTTTAGCCTTGAATTTGGCGAAAAAAATACATTAAAAGCTTATGATATGATCACTGAAAAGCATATGAACGCTAAGAACAAGAAGTTCTGTCCTGAAAATGAAGCGAAAAATGTTTTCTTCTTTCATAAAATGTGAGAAAAATTTCTTCTGATATAAATATTTGGTGTCAAAACTGGTTCTATCAGTTCTGTCAGCACAGGACTGGAGGAATGAGGTGTCTGTGGATGTAAAATACATGTTCAAACAGTCGGAGATTAGATACTCATTTCTCGTCTGTTTGGATGATCTGATCCAATGCCAGACCTTATAGTTTAGATAAAATTCTTCATTAATTTATTAAAGGAAATTTTAGCCCTTTTTTATATGTGTTAAATATTTGTTGTTTTCTAATGAAAAAGAATAAAAAATATTTTATTGAAAGAAATATAATTTTTAAAAAGAAATAATATTTACTAAATGTTTAACAAAAAAGTTATTGTTATTTGAATAAATTGTTTCAAATTATAATCAATTCTTTTATTTTATCTTAAGTTCGTGTGAACTGAAAGTGCACTAAAATTCACATTTAATCCGAATCTGTTTTCATATAAATTGGGATTTTTTGGATTTATTTTATAATGATTTGTTTAATATTTAATTGTGAAAAATATGACATTTTTTATATTTTCTTATAATAATAGAAAATAATATTTTGATAGAAATTAGGGACAAAAGAGTCATAAAAAGTATTAAAAATAAATTTGTGTTAAATTTGTGTTAAATTCTTCGTCGAAACAAAACAAAGAGTATTTGAAAACTTCTTCAAAGATTTGGCGGATTTTAAGTAATAACAACAAAATGTAATAATAAAGCGAACAATGATTTTATTCATGCAATCAATGCATTTGTTAATATTCTTCACTTCATTCATTCAGGGGCTAAACATTTCAGACAATGAGCCCCTGTTCGGCACCCATGCCATCATCAACTGTACAGACAGTGGGTGTAATACCAACACTATAATCGATATCATCACTGATGGCAATAATGTGGACAATGTTTACGACTATTACACCATTAATAGCGTACACCAAAGCGTACTAATGATACCCCTTATGTTACCCCATATGAGGGTTATGTTGGAGTTATGTCTCTGCATATCGTCGTTATGTCTGACAATGCATTTAATAGTGTATGGATTTGTGCCTAAACTGCGGAACACACCCGGAAAGTGTCTTATGTCACTGTCCTTATCACTGTTGTCGGCTTCAATCACATTTGTATTATCATTGCATATACAGCCATCCCCTACCAGTGCCTTCTGCATCACAGTTGCCATAATTAGATTCTATTCATTTTTGGGTAAGTCTTGAAGAAAATGAAACATTGAATCGTTTTTCTTAAATTTTTTGTTTGTTTAAGAATTTGCTTTCATTTGAATATAATAAATATTTTGAATGCCCGTCCAGTTTAGGCCAGTTCTATAAAGGAAAACCAATGGTATACTATATAATACATAAGAACATGTCATTTGAAATTCTTTGATGAGTTGTTCATAAATATTGCATTTAATGTCATATTTGTTAAATGTGTTAAATGTTTTCATTTCATTTCAATTTTTATTTGACAGTAAATTATGAAAAGATTTTTTTTTATCAATCTCAAGAACCAGTATTATCTGGTTCATTCTTGGTCACGAAGAATAGCCAGGGATGGATTGGACACAATATTAAGGCTAATAAATATAAAATTATATGTTTTAAAGTATGCCTTCATTTGTATGAATACAACAAGTATTTATTCTTATATATGAATGGAGTATCTATACCAATGACCATGGTGCTATTTCATTCATTATATGCTAGCATTCAATAATATTTTATCTCAACTAAAATTTAAGAGGAATTTAATTCCTTTGAGAATTTCATTCATATCTAAACATTTGAAATGAAAATATTTGTTCTCTTTTTTCAATAAACGAAAGATTATTAAATACTTTAATATTAAACAAATTTTTTCACTATTTTCACCCTTCGATGAAAGCAATAATCAAAATGTTATCTCAATTTTATGCCTTTTATTTGTTTTAAACATCAAAATATAGAGCATTTGATTTCATAATTACTTTTACATTATTTAAATATAACTCAAATTCATTAAACGATTAATAATTTTGATTGAATTTTAGCCTCATTTTTCTGGATGAATGTCTTGGCCTATGATGTATACAAAACATTTACCAGAGCTTTGAAGTTCAAGATATCAATAATCAAACTGAAAAGCGAACAAAACTATAAATTCCTATTCTATTCACTGTACGGGTGGTTAATGCCTGCGCTTATAGTGATCATAACACTTGTAATGCAAACATATCTGGCATTTGATTCGCCATATAATCCGTCTTATTGTAAGAGATATCAAAAATTACAATCATTTCACTAACGAGTCCTTTGTGTCGCACCAATAGGTCAGGTGACGTGCGGGATCAGTCAGTTCACACCGATATTAATATTCTTCTTCATCCCTGTGTCCATCATTTTGACAGTAAATGTGATACTATTTATAATAACTGCGCGACGGCTCAAACAGACGGCCAAAGAGACACGATTTGCGACCAAATCCAAGGCCAAAGTCAGTGACCGTCTGGTGCTGTATATGAAACTGTTGACTATAATGGGCTTTACGTGGATATTCTGGTTCATAGCACTCTTCACTCAGATTCCAGTCTTCACGTATCCAATGATTATTCTTCACGGACTGAACGGTGCGTTCATTTTCGTTGGCTTTACTGTCAAACGCAATGTCTATAGACTTGTGGTCTCACGGGTTAAACACCTTCGCGGCCACAGACACATCAATACCACTTTAAGACGACTTAATTCACAGATCAAAAATCCAAACATTGTTTTGAACAGAAGTTTATATTCAAAAAGTGATACTCAGTTCAGTCTATGGCCGGAAAACATCAAAGCTCTGTTTGACCCGAACAGTGGGACGGGTGGTGACGGAGCTATAGGCTGATAATGAACATAAATTGTATAATAATTTCTAAATTATTTATTTCTTTTCAAAAAAAATATTTTTTTTTTTCATAAATTTTGAGTCATTATTCAAATTGAAGACAAATACAAAATAATTGCTTTCACACAAAAAGTCGATTTGTTTAAAAAATTTGATTAAAATTCTTTGCAATAAATGATTGAAATTAAAAAAAAATTTGTATTTTAATTGATTTTATTCTGAAATAATTATTAAAATTATGTTTAATTTTGATTAAATGCAAAACAAGTTTGAAGTTATATTTTTGGTTTATCTCTACATTACAGCTGAATAAACATTGGAAGTACCGGTGCTGACAGTAATGGATACACTGTATTCGCAAATGGATTTAAGTTTGAATTTAAATAAATAATTAGACAAACAGTTAATGACATAAATAATAATAATTATATTAAATGCAAATTTATTCACAAAATTATAATTTTTTGTTCATATCTCACAATATTCTGCAACAAATGAAAAAATAATTTTTTTTAGATTGAATTATAAGACACTTATATTTATGTTACAAAAATTACACATTATTTTCAATAATATATTTCCATTGAGTCTAAAAATAAAACAATTGAATGAAATTTTTAAATTAAATTTCAATTTACTATTTATTTAATAAATATAATATTTCTTTATATTTGACAAAAATTTGATGTGTTTTCAAAATCTCTTTTTAGTATCACTTAAACTAAAAATTATTTATAGATTAATAATTAAAATGAAAGTAAATTAAAATATTTTCTATTCATTCACATTAATGAACAAAAAACTGGTTTTAAAATTTTGATAACATTTTTAATTTTTAATACAAAAAATTCATAAAAATTTAATTTTCAATACAAAAAAATCAATTTTTGAAGCTTTTTTCTCTAGACTCATATCCCGGCCCAGAATTGAAGGCCAAACCAAAAGCACTTTTAAAATGACTTTAATTTTTTCATTTCAAATATATTTAATAAAAAAATCATTCAATGATTAAATGAAAGAATTTTTTAATTTGTAAAACATTTCTCTCTTTTGAATCGATTTATGCCTTAATGTCAACTCAAGAGAAAATGTGTCGAATATTACAGATTTGTTATTAAATATTTTGTTGAATTGTATATTAATTTAGAAATTATGTTAAATAATATATAAATGCATTCTTTGGCCTTCACTTCATTGGTGTTCAAAATGAAATTCATTTATTGGTAATAACTGAGAGAAAACACGAGAAGATGTGAAGCGAAGACATGATGTCTGGTATTCAAGACTTACATAACATTTCAGAGAATATAAATCAAATGAAGAAAAAAAAATTCTAAATAAACTCAAATCTTTTCGGTTAATAAATGTGTGTTTGAGTGAAAGACATAAGAATCCATTGATAAATAAATGCATTTATTTGTGAATTATTTATTAAGAAATTTCATTGAAAAACATATTAATTGACTTATAATACAATCATTTCATTGTATTCGCGACAAAAATGAATGACAATTCAAATTAAAATTAATAAAAATTGTTTTATCAATATTTATGAATATATATAACAGATAATTGACGTGAGCACAGGTGTAGCACAGGTAGTGTTCGTACAATTGTCTCAACAATAAAACACTTTATGATTTTATTGGATTTAAATGCAATTACTTATTAATGGCATTAATGTTATTAAGACTTCAACAACAGATAAGAAGAAATATAAATGAAATATACATTACTCCAGTTTTGTGTACATAGTATAAGAATATTCTTATATATTCTATGCTATCATTTATATCTCAACAGACAATCTTCTGTGGAATTATCAGAACAATCGTCATATATATTCTGTTGAATAAACATTGCATTCATTGCCGTCAATGTCTTATATGAGTAACAAAACTAAATTACATATAAATCCCCCTTTGATTATGATTATGAGAGTAGAGGTTATTCTGTTCATTGATTGCAATTATTAATGTATGTCCACTCGAAGAGCACTCAGCACTCAGCCATTCCTTCAGGGAATGTGAGCATTGATTTGATTGTATTTTTATTTAAATCTAATAAAAGACTTATTATTAATAGCATTAAAAACGCTTTCAAAAAACAATTCAATTAAATATGTAAAAAATCAATACTCGACTACACTATTCATTATGCAAACTCTTATGTTCGACCCCTGAATACCCCTTAACAACAAGGGCTGTATTAAGTCTGCAATTTCTTAATGCAAGTCAAGGCCTTTCGCCCAAACATTTTAGATGAAACGCTCACTTCCTTTGAATTTTGATCTCAATATTTGCTGAGAATTTAAGAGTTTTTGTTAAGAATTTCGTAAATATATTGAAATATTATTATATTATTCAGACATTTGTTTATGAGATGTAAAGCAAATGCAAAATAAAAGCAAAACATTTACTATGGATATAATGCTTATTATATTCTATATGTGCCTGATATTCAAATTTAATGTTGGGCTCAATAATCGTTGCAATTGAATGCACCGGTAATTAAATACTAGTGTATTGTTATGAACATAATACAGTAAAACCTGTATATCTCGAACACTTTATTTCTCGAACATTCGCATACAAACATAGACTCCTTATGTCGAACATAGTCTATAGAGACATATAGAGGTTTTACTGTATTTGCATAAATTTCATCAAATATTTATTTGAATTTTATTGCTTTTGATAATCATTTTGGACTCAAAGACATTGAAATTAAATATTTGAATAACAATCAAAAGTTTTTACTATTAGGAGTTGTTTTGGACATGACATTAAAATTGGGTTTTCCTCAAAATATGACATTCACTCTAAAATCGATTTTCATATATCATAAGAGTCTAAACCATTGCTGAGAATAAGTATTACTTGTAATTCATATGTAATTCAAATCTTTTAAGTTATTAGTTATGAATGTCTTTCGAGAAATAATAGAAATGTTTTATTTATAATAATATTATTTACGAATTAATCAAAAATATATTAATAATGAATAAATGAAAGTATAATTGATTTCGTGAATCACTGCTAAGATTGGCATTAAATACCAAATTCATAGAAAATTGTTTTTCTCATTAAAACTAATTCTTGTCATTCTTATAAGAATACCTGTAATTGAAATAAAATTATCTGAAATAAGTAGACAATCATTATTTTGATTTAATGTACAGTTAGAGGAATGGTAGCAAAAAATAATTATTGATTTGATATAATAACGATTTGATGAGTGATTTGCGATTCAATGATATATTATTTATCTCTTAAACAACAAAAGGTTTTTCAATATTAATTTAGATGAGAAATATATATCATATATCAGTGGTTCCAAAAATTGAAAGACGTTTTGAATTTGAAAATTGAATTTATTTAAAACAATTAGATTTTTATATAATTTATTTTTCACAAATGATTTCTAAATAATTGTATTTCAATTCATTTCTATTAAACTAATAGAAAATGAATTATTTCTTGAAACGAATGAATGGTATTATTTATGAAAGAATATTCTTATTCTTATCAATACTTATGCCTTGGAATCAAAGGCTTTGGAATATAATTATAAAAGCAATTCATCTCAACTTTAAGTCTTATTAGTCTTTCATTAATTCAATAGTATTTATAATCCTTTAACTCATGGGTAGTCAGGAAGGATAGACCTGAGGCACGGGTCGTGTAATGAAATATTTAAATATATTCCCCTTTGACACCACTAAATGACCATGCATGTTTTGCATTCTAACAGTTTTTCTATGATTTTGAAAACCTTGTCCTACTTTAAGCCCTTTCATTCTTGTGTCGAAACGCACACATAGTTTGGCTATTAGTATGTGCTTAACATTTATATGAAAGAAACCTTTCCTTTTGATCTTTCTATCCCTATCCCAATCCTATCCCACGCACATTATCTCATAAAATTCAATTTATCAATACTTGTGCTCTCTCTCTCTCTCTCTCTCTCTCTCTCTCTCT
>JAQIXR010000059.1:0-63499 GCA_034700825.1 Quadroppia sp. Gr-Ori-00064 | reverse complement strand
TTTCAACTCTTTTTCGCATTAAATGAATGTTTGAATCATTTAATATAAAATCATTTCAATAATATTAAACAAAAATCAAATAATTTATTCAAAATATTCTTCAAAAATATCTAACTTTCAATTGTCATGAAATGGGATTAAATTCTTGTTTACTAAACATATTGTTGTATTGATATATGTATTCATTCGCTATTCTGTAACTTATATACAATGGTATCACAGATAACATTGTCGTCAATACTTTTGAAAATACTAATGAAAACATCAAAAGACATAACTTTGAAAACATTTTTGATAACAACCAATGCATTAGATATACAATTAGAGTGACTGTGAGTGCAGTCAAACCAGAGATGAAGGATAAAAATGAGAGAAATGTCTGAATCAATGAACAATCACTTAATAGGAATCCATGAGATTCTCGTTTAGGCTTCACTTCCTTATTCTTCACATGAATTGTCAAATTATTCGGCAATTCTTTTGGTATTTTGGCTGTGATTCTGGTGTCAGTTATTTGGAGACATAGACATCGATTTGGACTTTCTGTACGAATAATTCAAAGTAATGAACAATTTATGAAGAAATTGGATTTTATGATAAATTGTGGAAAAATCACATTTTATATGATTTTAAACATACCTTTCATTAGAAATATGAGACAATCGACAAGTGTTTGCGATATTTCAAAACAGTCTTCAATGGAACAGTTATTCAAAGTCTTACATATGTCTATCATATCAATAAACCCCTGTTCGGTGAACGCGGGAAAGGCTGTCAATGACAGTGACTTAAGCGGCAATTTGGCTAATGATTGCAGTGTTGAGTCTGTGCACAGATAATTGCCCGGACAGAGGGACAGGCGGTTGATATGTCTGTTATAATGTACTAATTGTCTTATTAACGAATCACAAAGTATTGATTCGCACCAAACATCACAACTGACCACCAGTGTCTTAAGGCTAGTGCAGCCCCGGATCAATGATAGCAAATGGCTTGACGTCAACGACATGACCCCATCGTGTGAATTGTACTGTCATATAAACGGAGACATAAATGAAATTAATGGCAACAAATCAAAAATAATGTTTTGATATACAGTTCAAAGAATTTCACTTTAAAAACCTCGTAAATCTCCAGACATTCCAGTGCTGTAATGGCGGCAATGGTGGCAAAGAAGACAAAGTCTTGGTCTCTGAACAATGGCTTCACAAACCTAATGACCAAACGCTTTAAATGTTTGAAATGTGATATTGTATTCAATTCTCGCGTCAGAAAGAATTGCAAATGAAGTTCATTGACATTACGTCCATTTCCGGCCATCAATGCATTCAGTGGCAGATCAATGGACAGGTGGTTGCCATTGATAAGACGCGGACCTATTTTTATGACTTGTATCGTTGAACAGATATTCTTCAGTGGCTCCGATGTCTTGATATGATTGCCAGTGATGTCTAAATATATCAATTTTGTGAAGCCATTGATTATTACATCCAATTGTTTGTCGTCGAGATTGCAGTCATTGAGAACTAATTTTGTCAATTGTTGGCCATAGCATGTGATCAGTCTTTGCCATCCATTGCCGGTGACCGTCATGTAGAAGAAGTCGTCGATTCTGTTTCGACCTATCATTTAAATATAGAATAAAATAAAGTTATTTTAAATATGAAAAAAAACTGATTTTTCGTTTAAATGTCATAAAAATTATTTGATCGAAGAATTTATGTGAAAATAATTTATGAAAGCCTTTTGAATGAGTCATTAGATATGACTTTAAGATAATTAACAGTTTTTTGAAGTTTTAATCAATATTACTGTATATCAAATCATGCAAAAGGTATTCCATAACGACTCAAGTGTTGAGAAAAAGGGGGGTAAAAACTATTATACTTTACCCAAACCATCACAATTGGTGAATTCAAGCGACTTGAGCGCCGGACACGAGACTACCAAATGATTAATTAAGGGGTCGTTCCAGTGGTCAAAGCCAACGAATGCCAAACATTTCAAGTTTGGAAATCTGGCGATTAGTTCACAATAGATGTCATATTTAATATAATTCTTCGGCCATACGATTGTGTCATAAGAGTTGCCACATTTTAAGCGATAGCTCTCATATCGGGATATAATAGACAACTGTTTCTGAGCGTAAGACAAGTGATCCGAAGAGTTCTTCCATAGACTATTCACTTGTCGACAGTGGTGTCGATCGCGAACAGACAGATAACTGAAGACATTCACCAAACAGTCGACGTTTGAGAACATTATAGACAAAACACAGTTCTAAAACATTGAATGGAAAGCACCCTTAAAAATAAGGGTTATCTTCGCCAATATTATCCAAACTTTGTTCTAACTCTTCCCTCACTCTATCGACGACTACTTCAGCATAAAATTGAGAATCAAATACTAATGGTATCGCAAAAAGTGCGTTAACTTTGATTTTTAAGAGTTTATGCCCTCCAGAAACGGGTCATTATCTCCCTATGGCTAAGCCATACACAGGCATAGAGCGCACCGGCATATACTCGTCCAACCACTACACCATTTCTTATAAGCAGACTTGAAGATCAAGTTTGAAGACGACTTTACTTCCGTATACTATATATGATTGAAATTTTTATTATATTTTTCATTCATTCAGTCATTCATTGAATGACTGAAACGATTGAAACGAATAGATTGTATTGAAATATATGTTTCAATATTAAGATATCATTGTATTAATTGTTGGCAATAATTACAATGCAATTATTGTTGGCATAAAATGTAATTGAATTTTAATAAATAATTACAATAAAAATTATATAAAAAAAAACATTTATTTTCAATTCGTTTGTTTCACCAAAAAATGTAGACATAATTCCGACTAAAGTTTCCGACTCTTATTCTCACACAAAATATATTTTATATAAAAAATGAAAAATAATTTCTTTTAAACGTTATGAAAAATGAGAAAAAATTGAGTCAAAAACGGATTGACTTATAATGAAATCAATGTTAAAAATAGGAATAAATATAATATTCAAAACGAATATCAATTTCTTAATGAATTATACATACATTTAAACCCCTATAAAAGGACAGTCATGTCAGTCATGTCAGTCACAATAAACAATTAACTACTGTTCTGAGGGATAGACTGTTGTACTGTTTCCACAATTAATAAATTATTTGAATCTTCGGCAGAGTTTTGGTCTGTTTTGGTGGAACTCACGGATGCGCTCATCAGTTGGGCCTCCGGTCCCAACCATAGGGCCGACAACTCCTTCCTGTACAGCGCTATCAGTATTGGTGGTATTGTTGTGAAGGGCACCAGATATAGCAGTGCCGGCTGTGCATCACCAGACATGAGGTACAGACCTATGAAATGTCAATCAAATTATAGAATAAATGAATTCATGTCATAAGAGACACATACCGGCGAAGGTGGCGATGAGTCCCAATCCATACCCAATACAAGTGCTAATGTAATACAGTTTATATTTGATGCCAAATATCAGATCAAATGCATAACAATAAGACACAAGAAGACCCGGCACAAGGATATCGCCAAAGCCTAGCAGTGAGTCTCGGCTCACGTGACACACGTCTATGGAATCGGTATTATTGAAGGACTTGAATATCGAATGTGATATTCGCATAACCATTGGTAACTGTTCGGCCGGTTGGCCACACCTCGACCTACCAGAGCCGCCACCGGTCGCCACGTCCACCATCACTGAGTTGCCTATTGTTGCGATTATTTATTGTAAAAGAAGTCATTTCAATGAAGAACTCCATTAAGTCTTACCCTTAGATGTGATCAAAGGTGTGATGAATACGAAGAATATATCGTAGAAGAAGAGGGCGTAGAGAAGAATAACACATATCTTATACGATGGCAGACGTATTGTCCGCAACATATTCAGACAGAAGCATATGCCCAACAAATCCTGAAGAAGCCATGCGTTCGCATGTCTTCGGTATACAAACCATGTTATGGCAAGACTTATGGACAACACGAGAAGAACCAATTGATAGAAAAACATTTTACCAAATCTGACACTAAATAAGACAAACGATGGCTTTGTGACACATTTGGGACACAGGTTTAGCACTAGCGGTTCCAAACAGGCGAACAGGGATGCGATGGACGCCAATGTGAACAAACATATGATCACATAAACCAAGTATTGAAAGAAGTAGTAAAGAAGTAAAAGCATTGATGCCATCAATACGACAAACGCCAACACAAGAAATGGGGACAAATTGATGAACGCCTCCTCTTCTGGCCTCTTATGACTGTCCGTATCGTCTTTGACCTCCGAATCCGCTGTCAATACAACAAATATTAACAAAAAGTACAAACTTTTGTTTTTTACATTTCTTGGACTCAATTGTCTTCTGTTTATTCAGCATAAATATCCTGAGCCGAACACCTCCTGACCAGAAGGCGCCCAAACATACGGTAAATGTTGCCAAAAGCCACATACAGGCCATGGAGTAGTCGACAATGAATCCATTGTCCAACACATCCGTATTGAGTATATATATCTTCAAGACATTCATCTTTGATTTGACCATCACTTCGGCATTCGTATTGGATATCAGCGAAACAGTGAACCGATTGTCGACAAGTGTTGCCGAAGAGATGTTAATACCGACATAGATGTCAACACTGCAGTCAATGGCCACAAACAGACCATAAATGTCTTTATTGCGGAAGTAATCGATCTGTTCATTGATATCGCACTCATTCGAGTAGTTAATCAAAACGAAGCTATTCTTCAGGTGTTTATAGCCAGAGAACAAGTGGTCATCAGATGTGGGACATAAGGACTGGCGATCGGTGTAGTAATGTGTGTCCAAAGGCAACCATTGGTTCCGTTTCTGACTTTGGGTCACATTTTGGTCATAAATATAATCTAAAATACAATACATTTTCGACAACTCGTTTGTCGACAAAGAATTTCGAGTTTCGATCAAATTTGTCAACGGATCCACTCTTTCGGTGTCTCCCATAACGCCCACCACTAATGACCACAAGAGCACCGACACAACTGACCAACACATCATTGGATGCGACTGTCTTTGACTCAGCGATTGATCACAAAATCAAATATATTTACAAATTATTTAAATTACAATTTATTTACAAATTATTCAAAAAAAACATAAACAATAAAACATTTAAAGTGCTGTCCATTAGTGTTGTTAAGCTATGACGAGAAATCCCATTCAAATCAATACAAGTCTATTGGTTTGCAATTAGATTTTTGATAAGGAATTGCTTTCTTTGCAATACTAATGAATCACATCATTATTGAACACAAACCGACACAACTCTTCACAAAAGACGTGTCACTAGAATTGCATTACAGATAACATCCCCAAAATTGTCACATAATCTATGAACTGAACGCAAAAGTTTATAATGTATTAACTGATTAAAAGATTTAAATACTTTTTATAAAGACTTTTAATATTAAGTGAATGTGAATAAAAAGACACAAATCATCGAAAGTGAAATAACTTTATAAACAAAGCAATTAGTGTTTGTGTAAACAAAACGACTGAAAGCAATGATTTATTATTAAAAGTGTCTTTACTTTCAAAAGCATTCAAACATTTCTATTGAAAAAGCCTTTCATTTGTTATTTATTTTTATATATTTTTGTTATAAACAAATAAAACCAAAAATAGCTTTAATTAAACAAAATACCGATAAATCTCTGGCAACAGATCGGCAGCTAAGAAGTGGAAGACGAAGAAGGAAAGGCATACAAGACATGGCGATCCCATCGAGCGATGACGAGACCGATGGCCACGGGTTGGGTCCGATCGGAACCACTATAATCGTCGGCCTATCGCAGGACAACCTCTTCTACACGGCTTACGCTGTGGTACAGGTGTTGGCAGTCATTATGATAACACTTCTGATGGTTTGGTCACAAAATTATCTCAACGGCTATTCACTGTCCACACCGGAACAGGTCTTCAATTATCATCCACTGTTGATGACAGTGGGAATGTTGATCCTCAACGGCAACGGTATGTCAATGAGTGGCCATTGATTGACATCTCGAATGACAATCATTTCAATTGATATCTAATTCTGCGGTTTTTGACCACTTCTTCAGGTATACTAATCTATCGGATCAGCCGTTGGTTGCGGTTTCAGAAGCAGAAGTGGATTCACTTTGTGATCCAGTTGTCAGCTCTTGTAGTGTCACTTTTGGGCACTTATGCCGTATTTCACTTTCATATCGTCAAAGACATACCAAACATGTATTCATTGCACTCATGGCTGGGCATAACAGCCCTCTCGGGGTTCGTATTCAGTCTGATCGCATCGTTCTTTACGTTCCTCTACCCCGGCATCGATCCCGTCTACCGGCGCCTTATACTACCGTTCCATATATTCGGTGGGACGGCTAATATCGTGCTGACGGCCGCCACCGCCATCACTGGCCTCACAGAGAAGGCGTTATTCAGTTTGTAAGCGAAACAAAAGTTTTTCAATTTCTATAATACAGACAATAATGTCATTCCTTAACTATGATGCCATAGACAACCCCCTGGCCCTCAGTACAAAGACCTCCCGCCGCCGGCAATGCTAATAAACCTCTTGGGGGTCACAATAGCGGTGTTCGCGACGATCGTCGTATGGCTGGTAACCAAACCTGAGTTCAAGCGCCGGTATATACCAGGGGTTAATTCACCACAATATAAGCTAAGGAGAGAACAGACGACCGAATGATTTAATTGTATTAATCATTGAATTTATTTTATTTGATATTATTTTTTTCATTGAAAACAAAAAGATATTTAAATTAAATTCTTTTCAAAACATTAAATATTTTTAAATTAAAACTTTGAGTAAAAAAAACAGAAAAAATGTTTCTTTAAAACAATTTATATTAATTTCAATACAAAAAAGTTATTTTAAAGTACAGTAAAACTGGTCGTTCTTGAGATCACATGTTCTGAACGACAGGTTTTATTGTATCGCAAAAAAAACTGAAACAAATATTTTAACAAAAAGTTTTCGTATTTTTCCTATCGATTATGAATTGTTGTCTTCATTTAAAATGTATTTAATTTGTTTGAAAATATACCAAAACTTATAATACTATTGAAATAGTTATTTAGAGTCAGAATAAAACTTCGCTGAAGAGGTCCTCAAGACATGATCGGCCGGAACACCAGTTCGGGCTGTCATACCAACGCTCAGGACTGTCATACCAGTTCTCATGGCTATCAAAACAACTCTCGGGGCTATTCAACCAGCGCTCGGGGCTGTCATACCAACTCTTGGAGTTGTCATCACCGCTCACACTATAGTCATCGATGGTTAGACTCTTGTCATCGATGGTCAGACTCTTTTCATCGATGGTCAAACTTTTGCCATCAATGGTCAGACTCTTGTCATCGATGGTCAGACTCTTGTCATCGATGGTCAGACTCTTGTCTTCATTGGTGACTCTTTTGTCATCAATGATTATCTCTTTCTCAATCTTCACATCAATTGTCTCACTCATGCCATCGATGGCCACACTATAGTCATCGCAAGTCTTCTTTACGTCAACTACAGAGCCATTAATGGTATTATCGTTGACTACTTTGGTCTCTGATTCACGTCTTCTCTCAAACAAATCAAACATATCTTTGATTCGTTGCAAACCATTGACAGCAAGACATGGCTTAGCCATCGATTGGTGTTGTCTTTCGTTAATCATATTCTCGATGACAGACTCACGTGTTTTGATCAAATCGATGGTTGATTGCAATACTTCTATCCTTGAGATCCGTTTGTGTGACTTCTTGTGGGCCGACAGCCGACTGTCCATCTGTTGTCGTCTCTTATGGCTCTGTTTGACAATTGTCTTCAGCGTTGAGAAGCCATTAGCTATGCTTTGTCTCCACTTTTTGTCCGCCAATCGATGTCTTACGACATTCACTTCCATCTGCAATGTCTTCGTCGATGTCTTCGATGGCTTTTCATTGCATTTAATCATCATTTTTGACATATATTCAAACTTTTCACTCATTTCTGACAATAAAAAACTTTTAAATGAAATACAATTTGTTTTTAAATTAAATTCAAATCAATTAAAAACTTTTTTATGTTTGCAATCAATTGAAAGTCAGTTGCAGTCAAACAAACGGACGGATCGTCTGACGAGACCTTTAAATGACAGCAGATTTTGAATTTTGAAGCCCTTTAAAAACATACGATTGAGTGGCGGAACAGCTCTTCCCATGGCTTTGATGGACACAATCAATACAAAGACAACTGTTTTTTGTTGATTCAAAACATATTTTCAAACATTAATTCAATTCAAACCTATATCACAACTCGTGTCCAATGGACAGACAGTTTTGCGAGTGTCTGAGTGTACGCCACTGTTGACGGCCCGGCCAAAGGCTGCACAGGTAGACGTTGACGACACTCTGTCTACTGGTGTCGTCCAAAACACGCCTACTGTAGTAATATAGTATTGAAGAGACGACAGCACCGGAAGGTTTTGGCGCCAAAACATTGCTTATGCAATGCCTTAACTGTCAGTCAATTCAAATGAAATGAAAACTTGTTTTTAAATAAATAAAACCGTTTAAAAAGTTTATTATTAATACAATTACTAAACAATTTGTATTAAATTTCTTTTATTTACGCCGAATGTTGACCAAAAGGGGGCTTAAGATCAGGGGTTTAATGTAAATAAAAAGTTAATTCAAATAAATGTTTTGTTTTCAAAAGTTTTATTTTATTTGAATTTTATTTGAATTTTATTTCATTTGTAAATATTATTTTGCATTCAATTGATGTTCAAAAAAATCATTTCAAATACATTTTTTTCTTACATTTTATAAATAGTTTTCATTATTATTGAATTGAATAGATTTTTTGACATAAATAACAAAAAATTAATATTAAATTTAAAGTCAATTTTTTTTCGTTCAAAAAATATATTTTTTATATAATAATATTTTTCGTAATAATAATAAGACTTTTCTCTCACATAATAATAATGAAAAAATTAAAATCAAATTCATTTGATGTCTTGTATTAGAAAACTATATTTTCTTATCAATTCGTAAACCAATTATTTTTTTGTGCACAAAAAAACCTTTTCATTTGTTATGTAAAAAAATTATTGAAAATTATTATTTTTTTTTGAGAAAAAATATTTTGAAAAAACAAATAAATTGAAAAAAATTTGCATTAATTTGATGTGAAGTTTGAGAAACAATATCTATAATAAAAAGTCATTTCTTGCTTTGAAATGATATGAATCACAAAATCATTTACAAACATATTATTGTTGAAAAACATTTATTTTTATTGACAAAACTATTGCTGAAATAAACACAAATTAATTGAAAAAATACCTAAAAATATATCTGAAATTTGAAAAATAAAAACTAATTTTCTCTTTAATTAAAAAAATAAAATATCGAAAAATATTGAGATTTTTTGTGCAAAACATATATTAAATTATTTTTATATTATAACTCTTTCTGACATTAACTTTAAATCACTCAAAAGACAGACTTTATCTCAATTCAAAAATTCAATTGAAAAACAAAATCAAAATTTTAAAAATTAAACTCAAATGAAATGATATGAATATTAAATAAAATTAAACAAAAATCAATGAAAATGCAAAACACATACGAATTATGATTACATTAAACAGAATTATATTCTTATAAATAACATAAACACAAAAAACTTTTTGGCTTTCAATGAATAGACAAAAATCAATGAAATGAATATAAAATAAAAAAAATGAAACGAAATATTTGTTATAAATTAAAGCTGCGATCGATTTATGAATTTATATTTTTTCGTTCATAAATAAAAATATCTTTTTTGATGTCAACCGAATTAATAGAAAACTTTTGAAACATTTTTCGTATGATTTAAATGAATGAATGATTTGTTGAGAAAATTAAATACAAAATACATTTTGAATTCATGTGAAGCTCGTATTTGAGTAATGGTTTGTTTTGTAATCAATTGTTCAAATTCTGTGACTAATTCTGCGCTAATTATTATAACTTGAATTTGAAATCAATTAAAAATATATTGAATGAAAATCAATGCAAAAAACTAATCAAAAGTGCATTCATTCTATTGAAGTAAAACATGATTTCAATTAACAGTTTTTTTTATGTAAAAATGTATGTGAATTTCAGTCTATTTGTTGCTGTCATTAAACATAACATAAATAATAATTGTTTAAAAGAAAACAATTCAATGCATTCGTTAAGAATCGACAATAAAGTCACCTGTCCTTCAAATTACAAATAAGGGGTTATATTATTTTGTGAAGGGTTTCATTTGATTAGTTTTCTCGTAATTTCAAAAACAATCCAAAATTAATACAACAAGACTTATAGGTTGGTTATGTGGAGACGGAAGGGATATAACCAACTAATGGACACACAATTGAGTGAAAATATAAGCAAAAAAAAAACCCTTTAAAATGATTCGGTGATTGAGAGGAACCAAAAATATTATATTATTTAAATTAAATTTGAATTAAAAAACAAATAAATATTTTTTAAAATTAGCCAAAAAGTTGTCTTTCATTTCATTATTGAAATGTAGTAAAAATATCATAAAATAAAATATCAAATAAACAGTGAATTCATTGACGAAAAGCAAAAATAGTAATCAAATTAAGTGTATATAAATTGAGTGAAAACTTCTTCAAAAAACAAAACACAAATCAATAGTCAATTATTCAGTAAATAATCATAAAATTGAATGAAAACAAAAGGTCTCGAAAAAAACATTACGATTAATGAAAATATATTTGCTTTTCATTACTATTATTCTAAACGTAAATAATATTTCGTTAATAAAAATAAATATAATTTGTATTCACTTTTCGATGACACTAAATATGAGTCTCTTTTTGATCGCAAAATAGATTTTTGTTAACAGAAAAATATAACAAATTTCTTCATTCATAAAAAGCTCTGAATCTATTATAACCTGAAAATTGGGACAAAAGTGTAGGAAAATAATGAAATAAAATAGTATTTCTTTGCGTAAAGTAAAAACTTTTTTTGAAAAATTCAATCAATTAATCGAAAATTTGAATTTTTGAGGTTTTTTTGTTGTTGTGAATTACGAATGAATGAATTAGAGGTCACTTAAAGGAGAGGTCATTAGAATATATCATTAAAATATATCATTAGAATATATGTCAAACTTTTAAATATATAATTCATTATAGAATATAATATAATCTAAAATAGAGTCAACTTTTTCTTCAGTCAAATCTAATAACATATTCGTTAAAAGGTTTGTCAAAAGTTAGTAATCAGTATTGGGCTCACATTCCTGGCCTTCTGACGACCCGTAGTTACCCATCAAAGCAATTGGAAATTGAGTAATAAGGGGGCAAACGATAGGTGCTTAAGGGTTACTATGATATAGTAATGATTGGCTCACGTCTGCATCAAAATAATTATTCATAAAATATTTCAATGAATATTAATATGACTATAAGTTATGGTAAGAATGAATATAACAATCGATTGAAACGTTAAATACAATAATAATATAGTTTTTTATCTATTTTTTCTTAAAGTCTATTAAAAAACATTAAATATCTCTCTAAAAGTTAATACTAAAGTCATTTTGTTTTTGGTTTGGCATCAATTCAAAAGATAAGCAAAGAATGAATTTTTATTTAAATGAAGAATTTTTTCTGACTTTTTATGCATATATAATAATGAGACAAACATTTGATAAACAAATTATATATCATTCAAAATATGATATATTCATAGAAGGGTTGAATCAATGAAACGAGTCTTTCGGATGAGAATAACATTAAGAGAAAAGTGAAGAAAATTTTAAATTAAATAATGATTATATGAAATGAAATGTTTGCCAAATATTCACAGTATTTAACAATAAAATGCATTCAATGATAATTCGTTTATGTATTTCTGGTTCAGTTATTTTTTAAAAAATTAAGACTTTTTTCTCTTATATTCATAAATAAAATATATATTTCTCTCGATATCTAATGGTTTGTATGAATCAATGGTATGTGTGAATCAATGGTGCGATCAATGAATTAAATGATTATAACATTCATATGTTTGCACAAAAGGGTGACAAAATATAGGGTAATAAGGGATACGACAAAACGTATGAGACTTTGGTCATCGAGTAGTAATCAATCGTTTGCTAAACAAACGAATTGATTGTAATTTTTGTGTTTTGTGTTTTAAGCGTAAGATTTGAGTCAAAGAAATGTTTTTGTTTTTGTTGGAAATGAATGAAAGAAAAATACATTTCTTTTTGATGGCCGACCCCTCTGTCGGTCCTCACCAATCAATGGCAACTCATTCTCTTCGGATTCGTTTGCTTGTGCGGGATAGGGTTGTCGTAGTGGTAGCCACGAAATCAAACTCTGGTCCTCCGATCAGTCCTTTGATCAGTCCTTAAAATTCAAATAAAAATAATTTGTATTTAAATTACTTCTAATCATATCTAATGTCGAACCGGAATGTCTGTATCGCTTCTTGGTGTCCACCTGTGACTGTGCCGTCAACTGTAACTGAATGGCTGAGGTGTTCAACTTATCGGCCAACAGCAGGTGCTTTAGACCAGCGATCTTCTGACTGGAAAGGGTTACAGTTGTCTTCTCATCGCACAACTCATCCCTATTGTATTGTTTGCCATATAATTGATTCGCTTGTGATGTGATCACAGCCGTAGGTGTCGTCGTTGGGGCCACACCATCGGACTGTGCGGCGAACGCATTCTCATTGTCCTGACCCAGAAGGAAACGAGGGTTCAGTATGTTTTCACTGCAGGCGGCGGCCAATGCGACTATGGTTGGGTTCGGTTCACCACTTGAGTCAATGTCTTTGACCAATGATTTGATTAGTTCTGATTCAGAGTTACTATAATTATATATAAAAACAAATATTCATTTACAACCCCTTAGAGCAAAAGGCAAACACAACTGACCCGAGACTGGCGTCAGAATTGAAATCACTTTCATCGATGTCTGTCGTCTTTATGTCATCCGATTCGCCATTTTTTACCACTCTTTTACTCTTTTCTTCACTAATATCACAAATATTTGTTTCTTTGTTATCTTTAATAACTTTTTTGTCCACTTTTTCTTTGACTTCCATCTGATTTTCGTTGTCATTCTGTTCTTCATCCTCTTCTTCATTGATATCTGCCTTAATATCAACTTTGGCTCTAATATAATGAGGGAATTTGGCGATAGTGGCCACCAATGGCTTCGCCCAACCGATATGCAAGACTGGTGTCGATGAGCCCTCTTCCCAACCGCACAGCCCGTCATAAAAGCGTAAGAGATATGCAAAACATTCCGGATCCTGAAGTAATGGCTTCGATGACATACCCGACGGCTCACAACCGCCAGCAGATACCACTCGAACGATATGTGGTATCAATTCGTTTGCGATCTCAAGAAATTCTTTGTATATCTCTTCATCATCTCTGGTATAATTGTATTGTTTGACCACTTGTGCCGCTATTGTGTTCAAAGACATACCGATTATTAGTCAATAGAAACATCAGTCAAATACAAACCGTCGGCCCATGTCTTGAGTGCCTCTTTGAACCTCCCATTCCTGTATAGATAGCCCGCGAGATAAGTATAAGGATAGACATGAGAGTCAGAGTATGTCTTCTGTGAGACATTAATGGCTTCGTAGAACAGTTCTATCGGCGACTTTCGCGGCGTAAGCGATGGACAGATGTCTTCGAGATCGCCTAAGTTTCCGATAGCCATCGGATATATAGACAAGTGATTGAACTCATATAAGATCCACAGGAGTTCCTTCTGGAGTATAGCCAACTCCTCCGAGTCGTGGTTGCCGTTAATGGAGGGGTTCATCGCCGACACCAACGCCGCGACGCACATATACCGGGAACAGATGATAGCGTGACCGCTCAAATACAGCCACGAGTCGTTGATCTTTACCGGTAGACCCCTCTTGTCCTCATTGCCCTTTCCATGCCATGTGACCTCTGATGTCTCGCCTGACAGTAACCCATAGAAAGGCATTCAATTATTTGGTCAATTCATTGTTCAATCACAACATACCGTCGCCGAAGACTACCCAAGCGTGGTCTTCAGACATGGCCAGTTTGACATCGTCGAGACCCATGAGCTGACAGGCGGCCACCACAGCATAGGCCACACCGAATGAGTCCAACTTACTGCCAGTCAGGTATGAATATATGGTCTGCAGGTGTGCCCTATCCTTGTAATAGGTCCGGGTCAGGTGAGACCAAACCACGTCCGATATCTTCTTTATAAGATCTCTGGAAGTCTTCTTTGGATATAGAGATAAGTCAACTGAACCTTGAATTTAATGATCAAAAAAGCAATCATTAGTTTTCAATAGAAAATTCATTTCAAACGAAAACAATAATAAATCGATAAAACATTTACAAATAATACACAAAAAAACACTTCATTATATAAAATAATTTCAAAATTTTAGAACAAAATGTTTTTTACCGAAAACAAAGTTTTCAATTTAATAGTTATTTGTTGTAATCTTTTTTAAAGTAATTTTTTTTTAAAATATTCATTAATTAATCATTAATTTTAATGCAAATAAAAAATATTTTATACTGTAATAAAGAGTACGAAAAACATTTCAATTGATTTTAATTAAAATTTTTATTGATGTCTACAAAAAGGGTTTCAATGAGTCGTAAAGATATATCAAAAGGGGTAATAAAGGAAAGATATATTCATTTAATCACAAAATAAGCCTTAATTACCAAAAAACCCTTTTGTAACGAAATATTTGCTAACATTTCATATGTAAATAAAATGATAAAAATTGACTAAAGATATAAAAATGTTTATTTTATTACATAAATAATGGTTTTCACAAAAAAGGTAATGATTTTCTGACATAAAAATCTCATTCAAAAAATGTTTGATAAGAAATATCAGTTCAAAAAATTACATGAAATAACAAATTGAAAATTTCTACGAAAAAAAAATTAATTACTATTAGACTTAAAATCATATATTGATTGACATAAATAGCATATCTCTGTCAGAGATATAGAAAATTTATTAAAGAAAAAATGTTTTCTTAATAATAAAGTAATGACTTCTTTGACTTTGAATTGAAAAATAGATTTAAGTGAAGAAAAATCAATAATACATTTGATATTTTTTAATGAATTAATATTTTGTTTCAACAAATATTTAAATATAGTATACGTCAAAAATTCATGAAAAATATAATTATAGATCGAAAAAAAGACTCAATTTATATGAAATACGTTTTGACGTCAACTGAATATTCAAATAAAGTAATGCTAAATAAATAATAAATTTTATACGAATTTTTGTGATTGAATAAAATATTTTTTAAAAAGTATTTTTCAATACAAACATCAAAAATATATAAATAAATAATAAATAATTAAAATGATATTAAATAACAAAAATAGAATAAATAAGTAATGAATAAATAAAGATATATTAAATCAATGTTTCAATAAAATCAAAAAAAATGCTGAACTAATGTAATAAAAACAACTCTAAATGTTATTTATATATCAAAAAATGTTTTAATGATTAGATAATTAATTGAGAAACAAAAAAAAGTTTTAAATGTGTTTCAAATTTATTGCATTAATAGTATGTAATAGTTATTAGAAAATATATCTCATCTAAAAATATTGAAAAAATATTTTCATATATTATTTAATATTAAAAAAAAATTCTATTGAAAAATATTCTTTAAAAATATTATCTCTCTTTCATTGAGATGTTATGTAAATAAAAAATATTACAAAACATACACAACATTTGAATCAATAAAAGTTAGAATAAAAATATAAAACAATTTTTTTTGTTATTATTATATAATATATCATAGAATGAGAATATTAATAGCATTTGAATTAAATTAATGAATGGTATGAAATGAGAGCAAAAATATTCAATTATGTTATGCGAAGAAAAGTTGTGCAAAAATAATCATTTAAATAGATATTACAAAAGAATTTTTCGCGAAAAAAAGCAAAAATAAAAATCAAATATTTATAACTTTTGTCATCATTTTCTCTTATGTGTTGAATTAAAATGAATTTCATTTTACTGTAAACACAGAGTTTGGTCAACAGATCGATAGCAAAGAGAAAATACATTTTAATAGTAAATGTTTATAACAATTATTTTGACTTTGATTTCTATATTAAAATATTTCAATGTTCTGAGTGAGCGAAAAAAGGGGGTAAAATTTAAATTATATGACAAAAATATTGACTACAAATAACCAAATAAAAAATTAAAATAATATTATACAAAAATATGATAAATGACAAGAAGTAAGAGAATTCATAGATAAGGGTAACTACCAATAAATTGAACTCTTATCCCAAAAAGGGGTGGGAATTGTTGTGCTAAAGAATAAATATTGACTTCTAACCCCTGATGAATATATTCTAATGAAAAACATATTGAATAATGAATTCATATTCAATACAATAACAACTCAATAACAAAAACAGAAAAACACATTTATTTCAATTATAATTTTTTTTTGTTTTTGTCTTTATTTCTATTTTTGACTCAATTTTCTGAATAATTATATATATTACGGATATATAAAAAAGCAAACAAAACAAAGCGAGAAATTAATTACATTATAATAAGAACTATAATAATACAAATGTAAGTCTCATCCGATTTGTATGGCATAGAGAAATGGTTAGTATTTAATCAATTATAACACAAACATATTCTCTAATACATTAACATAACGACTCCTCCGCTAAATATATATAATTGTTAGGCTTATAAACACTATTCACAATGCAATTGAAGTTATGGTACGGTTGACGTCAATGCCTACAATGCATACAATATATACTATTAATAAATTATAAATAAATATTAAAATTCAATTCAATTCATATGTAATCATCAAATGATGGCAAACAACACTACTATTAAAACAAAAAATGTGTGAAAAATAATAATATTTGAAAAATAAAGAAAAGAAATACTATTAAAAGCAATGAAAATATAATCATAAATAATAGTAATCTTTAAATTGCGAGTCAATTACAAAACATAAATATTGTTTGATATCATTTGATATAAGAAATAAATTAAAAATAGTCTCAAATAATATTTATTGTGTTTTTCTTTCTAATGATAGGCATAAAAGAGTTAAGAAATACTTAAATCACAACATTTTTTGTATGTAATATTTATCGATCAATGAGTTGTTTACACAAAATGTAAGGACTGATAAAGAAAATGAAAACTGTTTTATATTTAGAATAAGTAGAAAATTATTTTTTTTATGATTTTTTTCTTTTTTTTCATTTGAATTTTACATCACTTTTAACGCTAATAACAGATATAATAATAAACACATTATTAAAAGTAAAATAACAATGAGTTTCAATAAACAGCTTAAATAGTAATAAATTATTGTCAAATGAAAAGGAGTTTTCATTCAATTAGTATTACTGTAATGACTGTTATATGCCTTAAACAGTGAATCTCTTTTCGAGTACAACACAGAAAAACCCCTTGAAATCAAATCCAATACTAATTATAAGATTGAATGAAAGGATAAAAAACGAAAAAATGTTTTGTTTGTTAATTAAAAGTTTGAACAAAAGAAATGTTAAACATTATAAACAAAATACCAAAACCAAAGGAAAGGTAACCTTTAAATACTATATAAGAAAATCTATAAAAATATATAAAGACTAAGAATGGTATAAATGAAGGAAAATCAGATGAAAAGACTTATAGCGATGACAACAACTAAAAAATGCGTGGGTTTTATGACAAAATTTCTGACAAATATCGACCCTTCAATTGTATGCACAATCACTATATAAAACACTTTCCATTCATTCATATTATATACAAAAATATCTAATAAAATAACAAAAACATATAACGTAAATAATGGGTAAAAATAATGCAAAAATCATTTTAATTGAAAACATTGAATACAACAAAACCACAAGACTTTCAAATATAATACAATACATAAAACACACGATTTTTCAAATGTCATTCATTTGATTTGAAATGATAAATGCATTTCAAAACGAGTGTCTATTCTTTACATCACAACATATATATCAATAAATAGTGCCATTCGGTTGAATAGTAGGCGTTCAGACCATCAGCTTATGTGTTGTTATGAAAGACCCGGATATTAATATTGAATAAGAAAAACAATCTTATATATAGTTAAAAATATCCATCAATTCATTCAATTCTATCACAAAAATCATTCATTGATTCTCTAAAATATAAAATCAAAAAAAAAGGATTGTATTTATTTTGAAGCCCTAATAAAAGACCATTTCCACAAATACCTAGAATTGGAGGCAATAGAGCACAGGTAGTAAAAACCCAGGAGTCAAGTGTATAGTTCTAGGTATTTGTTCACACCATTCAAATACACACCGAAAACGTTTCTATGAATTTGTTTGTATACAAACTCTATGGGTATTTGAATTTAACACTCATTTTATTATTAAAACTTTTTTCTATGTAAATGAATATCAGTAACAAAAACAAAACTATTTTTGGACATCAATGGTATTAAGTCAATGGAAAACATTGAATCAAAGCAATTGTTTTTTCAAAATATATTGTATTAAAGGATTAGAGAAAACATTTCAAAATTCAATTCTCAATAGTATTTAGAAATACAAAATCTGAACCAAAAGTGTATTTAATAAATGAAAGCAAAATGTATTTACAGTACAGTAGATATAATCCTATTTTCACATCCAATTAAAGTGTTTTTGAATCAAAATACAAATCATAACAAGAATTCAAATGACAAACTGTGAGTGTGTCTAACGTGACTGTCCCGGCAATTTGTAAACAAGGAAACCCTAACATAACATAAATAGATATTTTTCACACAAAATATACAAACATTGAGTGAAAGTGCGATACAAACAAAAGGCAAACAAAACAAAAGTTTTTTATATAAACACCAAAAAGAGGTGTTATTTCAAAACACTTATAAATACATATTTGTCATAAAATTGTAATAAAATATTATTTTTAAATTTTTTTCAATAAAAGTCTAACTAAATGTGTGTTTTTCTCACACAATAATAATTATTTGAATGGCTTTATATATGAAACACAAGTCTCTTATGATTTGATAATCATATTATTTTGTGTATATAATATGCAAACCTTATTATACATTAACAACGTTTATAATCATATACTCTTTGGCCGCTCTTTGCGCAAAAACTACCAGAACTACCAGTGCTGTCATTAATATGTGAATGTGTGAGGGAGAGCACAGGCAGGAGAGAGTGAGAGAGGAGAGATAGGATAGACATGGGATAGGGATGAAAGGGAGAGACGACGACAGGACCAGTAGTTATGAAACACAGACACAAAAAAAACACAACAAAAAGGCAACGGATTTGTGAGTCGGTTGTGAATGACAGTCAATGACTGCGATATAGATATGGTATTAATGTTTGAAATGCAATCAAAAACATTAATAACTTATAATTGAATGACAGAACAGTTGTTACAAAACATAGACCATTGAAAGCACTTAAACCTATTGTCAGACAAAACAAATCACATTTCAAACAGTCTATGGATAGCATAGCAAGACATGAGTGGATGAGACAATTAGCAGACAATTGGCTTGTCTTTGGTTTGCCTTACCTTTGACTTGAGTGACAAACTTATGCATCAATGCGTCGACGGTATGGTATGTGATGTGTGGGATCTGAATGGACATCGACGACGACAATGACTGCGCCGACGAGCAGTTCATCATCGAGTAGTGGTCGTCATCTTTGGCCACATTATCCTTATTACAGGTGAGCGCCGACTCTATCAGTCCCGACACTATCGACAGTTGGGCCAAATTGGGTCTTCGGTCGGGCCTTAACTGTGACCGAAACAGTTCACACACATCGCCGATGGTCTTCAGTGGGAACAGACGACGCGCTCCCCTATTGTCAGCCATTGTCTTGTGATAATCACTTCTTCACGCAATCAATAGATCACAACCCGTGGACATAACCATCAATTGAGACACTGACCATTCATGAGATCGCTTGGCCACGAGTGACCACCAATACTGACAGCACATGTATTGACAGTTTGACAGCTCATCCAATTGACAACAAACACATCCAATGGTTGACTACTTCTTCACTGATTTGATCCGTTTATCCCAAATAATGTCAATCGTATTGTTATTACGTTTTGTGTTTGCACTCACTTTTGGACGCGTTTTATGTGAATGTATTTTATGGACTCAAACATGAGTCGAGTTGTGGTTATATAGTATTCAACGGCCAATAGAAGCAATGCTTTCATATAAATATTGATTTTCATTACTTCTCAACCAATCAAAACATTTATATAATATAACAAATTTTTTAATTTGCTCTCTTATTCTCTCTCTCAATCTCTCTCTCCCGCTCTTCTCTCTCTCTCTCTCTCTCTCTCTCTCTCTCTCTCTCTCTCTCTCTCTCTCTCTCTCTCTCATCCAATTGATAACTTGTTTTCTGAGAGAGATATTGAATATAAGTATTGTTTTTCAAAACTTTTTCGTAGTTTTCATCAAATAATTTATTTTTGAATAAATAATATCTTTAAATAAATGTCAAATAAATGAATAGTTTAGTAATGAAGGAAATGGTTATCAAAAGACAACTTTCCATTGAGACTGTTGTTTGCATAGACTTATTGTGTGACTACAGTTAGAACATAAGGCGTTGAATGTGGTGTTAGACCTGAAGCCCAATATCTCCCGTTCCTCTTGGATGCGGAACGAGAAGGTCGAGTCATATGTACCTATGAATACCATGGCGTGAACTGCAACCCATTGCTCGACAACAGCCAACTGTCCATCGGTTAAGTGATTGGCTTTGACTCGAAATAATCTGATGTGTCTTTCGCTGCAATACTTGTCAATGACTTCCCATTCGCTATGTTTGGCATCGCTTGCGATAAAGAGATAATTGTTTGGTATGAATGTCTTCAGCGCCCAATCAATCTGTTTGAGCGCACAGTCAATGTTTGGCACATCTTTTGGTCGATATTTAGCGAAATCACCCCGTCTTAAGTGTACGGCCAGGTATTGACCGCCGACTGCCTGGCCGTGGGTTGTCCTCATCTGCTGCCAATCGTCTGTCTGTTTTGTCTTATCATTGATGTCATTAGAATTCAAGAACTGTTCGCGAAATGTGTTTGCGATGGAAATGAGTTGATCACTGAATCGCATACTTCTTCGCGCAGACCAATAGGTCTGAGACCCGAACTCATCGTTTAATATGATCTCAGCGTTTGATATGAATATTGTCTTCTCTTTCACGAACTCTGAGTCAATAATTCGCTTAAGAGTTGACACAAAGCCTTCAATACGAAGACAAACCAATCGTTTGTATTTGAGATGTCTTTTATTTTCGTATAAATTGATTATCTTATCGTTGAATGTCTGGAAGTGATTACTTTCGAGGCATTCATCCATCGAATGTCTATCTGACCAATCGTTTGATTCTTCGTCGAATGTGTCCTCAAAATGAGATAATGATATCACGACATCAATGTCTTTGCCACTGATTGTCATTTGGTGGACAAAATCGTTGTATTCAATGACAGACACGAATTGTTTAAGACTATTGACATTGAAATAAGTTTGCCATTCAGTCATCGATTCTTCGCCGGTGTCTCTGTCTGTCCAATGAGGAAGTGATGACCACTCGGGCAATACTAGAGTCCAGTCTTCGCCCAATTGGTTCACCAGTAATGCTATTCTTATATATACGTCGCGCCGAAGATTAAACCCTTCGGCAAAGTTTTGATCATAAATGAGATAACGTTTGGATAGAGTGTGACATTTGGTCCGATCTGAAGAGCAATACTGTGGCGAAGGAGTCATAGAATGGCTTATTGTGGCCATCGATGGACAACAAGTGGTGATTAAAAGGCATAAAAGTTGTGATAAAAACATAAATTGATTTAAAAAACAAAATTCAAAACAAAAAACAAAACTTTATTTTTGTTTGCATTTATTCATTAAAAGATTTTCTTTGAGGACGTAATTCATGGATAACTACCATTGAATGCCATCTTTGATAACAAACGATAAGAAGACAACAAAACAAATTAATCTGAAGATAATTTTGTCTTAATTTATTGGTAATTATTGATTGGATCCGCACTAAAAGATGGCCCAACCATTGATGACTACTTCCATGGCTATGAAACAAAAACTCGTGGCCATAAGAATGGGATCACTTCTGGTATGTATTGTTGTGTCTCTAATGTCTGTTGCACTCACTTGTGGTGTCTGTCAGAACCAATTGGCTCAGAGGACGTCTGCGGGTGTGGCCAAACCCAACCCCAACCCTCACGGCTGGAAGTCATGGCGTGATATTCCGGACTCAATGATCCCGACGACCAGCAAACGAGATCCGGATAACCCTATCTATCGGACCCGAAAGTATGTCAACTACAGGAAGCAATGCATTTGGTATCAGGTATGACATCCCTGGCCATCGATGTCCACTGTTGACCCCTTTCCCCTACAGATCGATGACGGGACTCCCATCTACCTGAAGGGCGGCGCCCCTGACTATATCATCTACTATGGGCTCCTGATTGCCACCCCTGTCTTCCTCGTAATCAATGCCTATCACCTTGGTAAACTTATCTTCGGTTACGGTAAGAAGAAGTAGAGGAATGACCCGAATTTGGGTCTCAGTCAAAGCCATAGACTTTATATTGAAATTAATTTTATGTTTTATTTGAAATGTTTTTCTCTTTTTGTTGTAATGATTGAAAACAAAAAATCTTTTCTTTCATTCACTGAAAACAAACTGTTTTTCAACACAAATGTTATTCTTATGAAATGTATTCAAATTAGATATTAATTATGAAAATGTGTTTCACTATTAGTTTGTATTGTATTTAAAGCAATAAAATCAATAGTTTTATTGTATTCAATGTCTGTCTGAAATGCATTGGAAGTGTTGAAAGTGATGTCTTGGAAGTGGTGTTTAGTTTTATTATAATTAACTATGAATTGATTGAATGAATGACAGCTTTGCGAACAGACGTCCACTCAATAGACGATAGCATTGACTAAAAACCAATTGTTTTCTCAAAATAACGTTTTGAGTGATTGAGCGAAACGTTAGTCATTGAAGAGTATTTGAAACAACTTTTTCAAACGTGTCTTTCAATCAATTGATCCATTGAGTGATGCCATACGCAAACCAGCCATCGGTGGCCATCCCTGAGTTGGCCATCACTAAAGACAAAATCAAATTCAGTATTGAAGACACAGACCTGTCTGTGGCCAATGCCTTGCGTCGTGTCTTCATAGCAGAAGTGCCGATTTTGGCCATCGATTGGGTCCTATTGGAGGCCAACTCCAGTGTTCTTCACGACGAGTTCATCGCTCATCGGTTGGGTTTAATACCCCTGACCTGTGATGAAGTGGTCGACAAAATGCAATCCTCGCGCGACTGTACGTGCGTTGACTTCTGTCCCGACTGTTCCGTTGAGTTCACACTCGATGTCAAGTGTATGTCCGAAGAGACCATTGCTGTCACCACTGATGACCTCAAGTCGTCCGACGACAGGGTAATACCGGCCCTCTTAAGACGTGACGACAGAGAAGAAGACTGTGACGAAAGAGACGGACCTATACTTATCGTTAAGTTAAGGCGCGGACAGGAGTTGAAGGTTAAGGCCTACGCGAAGAAGGGTTGGGTATATTAGCCATTGATTTGACAATTGAATGATTGGTTTGATATTAGGCTTCGGCAAAGAACACGCAAAATGGATCCCAACCTGTGGTGTGGCCTTCGAGTACGATCCGGACAATGCCTTCCGTCACACACTTTACGCCAAACCCGAAGAATGGCCGCGAAGTGAATACTCGGAGTTGGAAGAGGACGACGAAGAGGACAACCCTCGATATGAGGCCGAGTATATTAGAGACGGAAAACCCAATAAATTTCATTTCACTGTCGAGTCGTCCGGTTGTCTGAAGCCCGAGAACATTGTCTTGAGTGGACTCAACCAACTGAAGAAGAAGTTGAGTGATCTTCAGATTCAGGTGAGTCGTGAGCTAGTGGGTGAGGCGCTGGCCATTGACCAATAGATCACACCATTGGACTCATGTCTTAATGAAGAAATGGTTTATTAAATGACTTAATGTTTCGTCAATTGATTTGCAATTAGTATTGATTTGCAGTTAATGTCAAAAACTTTATAACATTTGAATTACTTGTCATAAAAATGAAGAATTGATTGAAAACTAGTTTTTCAAACAATAAATAAATTGAAAATTATTTTAATCTAAGAAGTGATTGATTGAACAATTGGTGGATCAGTCGTTAAGGGGTTTGTCGTGAAAATAGAGCTTTTGATGAATTTGTAATTGATTTTCGGTATAGAATTGTTTTGCACACCAAAGACACACCTCATGAGGACTGTTGGCCACAGAATGGATGATTTGATTGTGAAGATCAAGAATTTTCTTCTTCTTGAAGTGTCTTTTGGGTTGGCATTCATTGCAGACCAATTGCTTTGATTTCTTTGATTGTTTGCAAGACTTCTTTGCTTTCGGACCACTCTTTGACCTCAACTTTGGCTTCATATCGACATGACAGTCATCGGTGGTGTAGACCTCCCTCTCCACTCCATCACATCGTGGATCAGGTGTTGATTCGTGTGCTGACATTGAAGACAATGATGTCTTAATTGCTTTTAATGTCACTTTAATATGAGTTGAAATGAAGTGAAAAAGTTTTGGCAATTAATGACAAAACGAATACATTATTTATGGCTAATATTGTGTTCAAATGTTTTGGCACTTTATATATACGTGAACTCAATAGGACTTCGCAGATAAAAGTCACAGAACTTCGTCTGCAAATAATGTGTTCTAATTGGATGTCATGCAATGAAAGCGCGATTTTATGGTTTGTTTTCATGTTCTGTCAATTGGTTTGCATTTGATTTCAAAACATGAGTTCAAAAGACAGTCAATTGTTTAACAAAGACTTTAAGTATTTAATTGATTGTCATTTAAGTGAATCCACGTCTAAATCGGATTCAATTCGATCCAAGTATTTCCAAATGAATGCATTGAGAGATCAATTAACCGCCGAAGAATACAATGGCTTTCGTTCTAAGCTATTGAATCAATTGTCTGAAGAGATGGACAAAAACGATGGCAAAAACACATATATCAGTGAAGCGATGCTTTCGTGGCATTCGAGTCAAAGACCAAACTATAAGACATTTCAGTCATCTTTATATGGATTAAGTGAACAACAATTGTGTCAAAGACTTGACATCAAAGCAAAGGACCAATCGATGGACGACTCGAATGATTGTCAGATCGTTTCTGTGGTATTGAGAAGAAGATGTGATGACAACAAACAACAGATTCCTCCGGAAGTGATAGTCAGTGATGGTATCAATACTTGTGGTGTGAAAGAAAAAAGAGTCAAAAGTGATATCATTGAACGGTTGGGATCTTTTAGGGATGGTTTCGGTTATTATCATTAGTTGTGATTACTTTAAACCAATTTCTCATTCATTTCCTCTTCAGATAAGGTTATGAAACGCTCAAACAGTTCCCAACACTCGAATCAAACCCTGGGATACCAGTCCTCAACCAATCGATTGCCTTCTTCTCCGACACGAGTTTCAGGTATTTTCAGAACAACTCATTCGCCGAAAAGGATCAAAACGAAGGAAACACCCGAAGAATGTGATGAAACTCAACCGAAAAGACCTTCATTTATGACTGGCTTCGAGAAGAGTGTCGTCGACGCCGTCAAGAGTGGATCCATTGGTGTCAGAAAAGCGCGGGAAGTATTGAATTCTGAGACAAGAAATGCATTTAAAAATCCAATAAAAGCGAAGAACTTTTGCGTAGATGAAGACGAAGTGATTGATCCAAACCTCAAGAATATCGACAAAAATATGATTAGAATAATTGAAAATGAAATCATCAGTAATTTGGAACCAATTGAGTGGTCAGACGTCGCGGGTCTCGAGTTCGCAAAGAATAAGATCCACGAAATCGCTGTTTTGCCTCTTCTGAGACCAGACCTCTTCAATGGTTTACGTAAACCACCGAAAGGTTTCATTCGATTAATAATTATCTTATATTTGAAAAACTAATGATATTTTCAATACAAAGGAATACTACTCTTCGGTCCTCCAGGCACTGGGAAGACCTATTTGGGCCGTTGTATTGCATCGCAAACCAAATCGACATTCTTTTCCATAACTGTGTCGGCGCTCAATAGCAAATGGATAGGAGAAGGAGAGAAGGCTATTCGAGCCATGTTTGCAGTCGCGCGGGCACGACAGCCCAGTGTTATATTCATCGACGAAATCGATTCACTGATGAAAAGCCGTTCCGATACCGAACACGAGTCCTCCCGACGCATGAAAACGGAATTCTTGGCTCAATTCGAAGGCGTGGCAACGGATATGAATGACCGGCTCTTGATTATAGGCGCCACTAATCGACCACAAGAGTTGGACGACGCGGCCCGAAGACGACTGACCGCTAAGCTATACATACCACTGCCTGAGGAAAGGGCTCGACAGGAGATGTTAAGGAATTCACTCAAAACAGAGAAACACTGTTTAACTGATGAACAGATCGAGAGTTTGGCCCAAATGACTGACGGCTATTCGGGCGCTGACATGCGTGACCTGTGCCGGGAGGCGGCTATGGTCGCAATGAGGGAACTGACCAAAGGGTTGTCATTCGATAGATTCAAAGAATTGAGTGAACACGACATCAGAGGCATTGGTTTTGAAGACTTCGTCAAAGCATTCAATTCTATGAAACCGAGTGTTTGTGTCGAAGACATCAAACAATACGAAGAATGGAATCAATTGTTTGGCAATAAGTGAACCAAATGTCAATACTTTTTCATTAATGTTGATTACAATTAATTTTTGTAATGATTTCTAATTATTGTAAATGTTTTACAAATAAAAAACCAAACTTTTGATGGAATCGATTGTATGTCACAAATGTTGACTGTTTTGAAACAATCGATTGTTTTGTTATTATTGCAAATGTTTTGACGAATTGTTTCATTGAATGCAAGAAAACAAATAAAAATAAATTAAATTTTAATTATTACAATATATTACAAATCTATCAAATATTATGACTTTATGTCTTGTTTTGAACTTTCCTTTTGGTAATGGTTTGGCGTTTTTGAGTTTGAACTTTTGTTTCAATGATAGCCAGTCTCTGACCACTCCTTTTATGGCCCTTTCGCTGATTTACATAACTATAGATCAAAAACAAAATACAATTTAAGTTAAAAATTGATATCTTTTGTGAAATTTGAATACTTTTTTTGATGGAATCAATGGTTGCGAAGAAGTGTTGACTCGTTTATAATAATTATAATCTTTATATAAACGCAATCTTTTGAACGAATCAATCATTTTTTGATCGATTTTAAAAATAAATAACAAATTCTTAATAATATTCTCGTCTAAAGTGAATGCATTCAAATGCTTATGAATATAATCAATGACTCTATTCTTCGATAATATTCTCTCATAATTCGTGTCATTCTTTGGAATAAATGAAACAAAAATTATTAAAAAATACATAAAACCCTTAAAACTCAAATACCAGTGAATAGTATTGAATGAATTGTCTTAAAATGGATTCACATTTGTTTGCCTTCCACTCAATTCCGTTCTGTTTCATGCAATCGGAAGCCTTGGCCAACACTTCGTTCCTGTCAGAGCACTGGTAGTTTATGTTCATTTTGCCAATGATTTGCACCAATATATTGAAGTGTTTGATGTCTTCGAAGCTGTTCTCCAAATACTTACGAAAGCTATGCACCATTTGATTGGCCCGGTTTGAGGCCTGCATCTGGTGTTGCACCGAATGGTAAAGGGTTTGATAGGGTTTCGGTTGGGTCTTAACATTCTTGCTGTCAATACCACTCTTCTCCAAGAATTTTTGTCTACTTCTCATTATATCCATATATTTAATGTTGTTTTCATTGAAATAAATTGTATTAAAAGTATCAAAGATTGGGAACCAATTGTTGGCCGATTCAAAGGAATCAAATCTATTCAAAGTCTGTATTCATAACACAAATCAAAATTATTTTTCAAACTTTTATATAAAAATTTGACAAATATTTTATACTTTAATGTATTCGTCGATCAAATAGTTATAGCATTTCTTCCAATGGTTTCCATCATTGCTTGGAAAGCCTTTTTCTGTCATAACTTTATGGATGACATTCTTCCACTCGTAGTCCACAATGAGATCACAATTGTTTTGGGAATAAGTGATCGCTTCAGACATAACGAGTGAATCAGATCTAAAAGATTTCTGCAAATCATTCAAACGATTAGGTGTTTGCCTAAAGACTGGCATTGGATGTGATGCCAGAGGTGTAGATCTGAGATCAACGTCTGTATAGCTCTTATATACCATCGATTCATCGTTTGTCAATTCAGGGGGTTTTCTACGAGATTTGTCTTCTTTCACAACCCTTTGTCGCTCTTCATTCCGACCATTCCTTGTCTCAGGCCTCGATTGGATGCCGTTTGCGGCAACTGATTCACGTCTTTGACTGTTATCATACCTTTCCTTAACTCTGATCAAGTCTTTGTGTCTTATCTTAAACTCAAAATTTTTTTCACTTAAATTACAGTAAAAATGATTTCGCAAAACCTATTGAAAGACAATTGAAGTGATTGTTAGACAACAAACCAATGGATACCTCAAACACGTGTGAGTCAAACGAAACGACTTTGTTGTCAATCAATTGAATAATTTGTTTGATTTTAACGAAAATACATTTAAAAAACACTTCATTACAAAACTCTTCACTCAATTCAATGCTATGTTTATTGCCTTTGAATTCAAAAGCACAACAAAACGGTTCACTCATTGCTATTAAATTTAATTAATGTTTAAACAATAAAACTAAAAACCATTTAAATTAAATTAATTAAAAGTTATTTTTGAATTAAATTTGAAAATACAAACAATTTATTAAAAAATTGTGAAATGCATTAAAACTGACGAAATCAGTACATAAAGTATGTCTGAAATACATTTAAAGTGTTGTTAAGAAAAGTTTTGCAAACTTTTTCATTCAATTCATGCCTTCATTTGTTGTAAACATTATTTGGATTTTTTATAAAGTTTTTGACATTTCTTACTAAAGAGGTCTTTAATGAAGATCTTCATCATTAAGTCATCACATCATAGATACCAATACTGAGTGATTGTTGAAGACATGGATCACTTCATCCACTCCTAAGTAAGCAGTAATGAAGACATCAGACAATAGTGTGTCTGAGCTCTGTCTGACTCAGACAGACAGACTCAGCTCAGACAGTCTGAGCTCTGTCTAAGAGTGACATAAATTGGGAACAATTGAATGAAATGACAGAAAAGTGAAAAGTGTTGACAAATGAAGACTTGAATCAAATTGTAATCCATTTTCATTATCACAGCATTTATTTTGGACTTTATATTGGTTTTACATTTATAACAAACCAAACCAAAGGGGCATTAAATATAAGGGTTTATATTTATTCAAAACCCATTGACTTTAATTTTATTCGAAAATAATTCTGATTTTTCTGAAATTTAAAAATAAACCCCTTTTAAGGTATTTTCACAATTATTTACCCCTTAAAGACTATAGAAATTACAATACATTTGAAATTTTGAATAAATTTTTGATTTTGTTTAAATATAATTATATTTTTGAAAATATTTTCTCATTTAATATTAATATTGATTTTTGGCTTAATTTCAAAAACCATTGAAAATAACTTTTAAATGAAAAGTGTTTCACAGATATTGGGTTTGGTTTCGACAAAGAGTTTTTTTAATACAATTGAAAATAGATTTATTTTTGCATTTCTTATGACACCTGTGTTTGTCTGTTATAGCAATTGTTTGACAGATGTGTTCATTGATAGAGTATTGACAAAATTATTACTATTTCAACATTTTTTGAATTGAATGCAATTTTCATTCACTTTTAGATCAATTTCACCGATAATTATCTTTGGACTGAAATGTGTTTTTAATAACTTTTTAATATATTGTTTGCTTTAAATGTCATAAAAAAAGTGAAATAATTTATTTATACTGTCGTTGCGATTCATCATATGTCGGAGGGGGTGGAAAGTAGTTCAATGATATGGGCGCTGAGGCGGTGGCGGCGGACGGAGGCATTGTATATAAAGGATTTGTTCCCATTGCTGACTGACTAGTGTTTGACGAGACAATGATGTATGCAATCCGTTGATCCTGTGGCTCGTTATGATGGTGGTGGTGAATGTGGCCCTCCTCCTCTTCCTCCTCGGGTGGTGAGACCAGCACTTGGCCAGTGATGACACGTGTCTTATAGTGTTGGTTACAATTGCAGAAAATATATAGAATAAGTGAAACGACTAATAAAAATACGAGAATTGCACCAATTTGTCGATCGAAGGATATGGAGAATAACGTTATTATGAATAGTATTACAAAATAAATGCCTTTTATATGGAATGAGAAGAATATAATAAATTATATTTTATTTCAAATGGTTTTAAATGAAAAAATGCAAACTTTTGTTATGAAAACTCATCGCATATTTTGATTGATAAATGTTTATAAAATAAATTTATTTTTATTAATGTTCTGTAAAGTTATTTAAGTATATTTTGTTTTTCATATCAATAATTAAAAAATCTTTTATTAGAAAATTCTAACATTTGTTAAAATATTTTTGATTTAAAATAATTATTTGAATAATAATATTATAGAAAATATATTAAAAATTGTTTGACTATATCTACGTCTGCTTTCATTTACAGTTGACTTCACTATTGAATTCATTTTTTTCATTATTCAAATCAACAGACAATTAATGCGTGAAATAATTTGAAAAATATTAATATATAATATAAAAGACAAAACTTACGCAATATTACTCTGAACATAAATTTCCTATTATTACGGCCAATGTTGACCTGATTATCGTTACTTATCATGTTTATCACTTGTCACTGATCTTGGTCACTTATATACTTGGAAAATAAGTGTCAAAATTGTTATATAAATGATATTTAGACAAAATTAAAAAAAACTAATGAATAGCATTCATAATATTCTGTTTTCAATGCATTGTTTCATATAATATGAAGACAGACATTAAAGTTGGTTTTGTGTGTGAGAGTGAGGAATGGGATGTGCAGTGTATGGGATGTATGGAATGTATGTGTGCTAAACGTCGATACCATTTACGTAATATTCTATATCCATGACGACTATATTCTTGTGAAAGTCAGTATATTCTGTGACAGAATATCTATGTGTGTTTGGAGTAGTTGTTGCACTTGTGTAATACCAGTGCAATACCAGTGCTTGTAATACTTGTGCCGAACATACAGTGCTGTTAATCCAGTGCACAACCAATGGTTGTATTGAACACTATTTCAGTATTTGTTTTCAAAAAAATTAGTTCAATATTTGTGTTGAAATAGATTTAGAGATTTTACTATAATTTGCAGATATTTGTTATATGTTTCTATAGGTGTCAGAGAGTTGACGGACAGGGGTATTTCGAAGCAACTATCAAAGAGGGGTTGTTTAACATTAATATGAGATTACTTTAAATACTTTTTTAATGAATACTTTTAAGAATATCTCAAAAATTCACTAAAGATTTGCTTTCATTTCAAATGAGATGCAATCAAATTGAACATTGATTTTGACAATAGATTCACATAATTATTGATAGCATTGAAAGACAACTCAAAAAAAATTTCATTTCATTTGAATCAAAAAAATAAGAATTTTATTAAATGACAAAAAATTCATTACAAAAGCGATTGAATTATAATAAATGAAATTAATATTATTATAAAATTTGTTTCATTTTCTTTACAATTGGTTTCACAAAAAACTATTTAAAAAACAATACAATAAAAGACAATTTAAGCCATTGTCTAACGCCTGACCACATGAACTCTGGCCGACGGACACAAACCCAATGCGTTCAAAGGTTTTTCCATATCTTCTTCGTTGAACGGCGGGTGCGGTGGCATTGCGAACGTCATCTCCCCTTCCACTGAGGCCTGTGTTATGACAAAGACCCGAACGGCACTTAACGGTTCCCTACCATCAAACTCATTGATTAATTGCTTTCCATCCAAGAGTCGGATCGCAAGACGACATTTGCCGTCCTTATTGGCCGACACATTCGTGGCCAATGGCTTCGGCAACTGTGCCCTAACCACAGGACTACTGCCCATCTGTTGGCTATGGCGTTGCTCTTCCCTATCGGCGGCGATCTGTTTGAGAATCGCATCTTTGGTGGCCTTTAGTTCCGCTTTCTCTCGTCTCATGTCTTCGGCCACTTTTATTCTCTGCAATTGTTCCAATTCGTCCTTCATTTTGCCCATACCTTTGCCCTCTTCACGGCGTTTGATCTCACGCTTCAGTTCTTCCTCTTTTTCTTTGGCTATCAATTCAAGACAATGTCAACGAAGACTTCAAAAAACAGTTGTCTTCTGTCATACCTTCTCTTTCGACACGTCTTTGTTTGATCTTTTCTTCATATAAAAGTCTCTTCTTTTCTTTATCTGATTCACTGTTTTGGACATCAATGTTGTCCTCACTTTTGTTGACATCATTTGACGCCTCTTTTGCCAAAGACTCGTTGTCTTCAGATTTAGTTTCATCGAAGTCTTGTCTCTCAATGGATTCGATCACTGACTCAATGGTCGCCTTATCTCCTAATCGAGTCAACGCTTTACCACTGAAATCGATGGCAGATATCAATGAAAAGGTCAACACAAAGACGAATGCACTTCAATGAGGACTTACATCAGAATCTCATCGAATCCCATATCAACCAATTGTTCCTTAAGAACCACATGTGAAGCCATTATCACAAACAAATGTAAGGAATATTAAAAATAATTAAAAACTAAAATTATTTTCAATTTATTTGTCTTTTTTTGTCAATTATTTGTTGACTTCATTTACAATCAAAACAAAAACACATGCAATGAATGAGTTGACGAAAAATATTGTTAAAAACATTGTAACTGCACGAGAAATGACTGCATTTTCAATAGGAAAACACAATAACAGTTAACGTATTTTTTGTTGCAAAATGTTTTGAAATACCGCTATCTTTACATAAATAACGTCTAAATTATGTCAAAACATATGTTTATTTCATTTAAAGTCTTTGTATAACAACCACTTCTATGGACACGAAGACATTTATCACATGAAAATCATTGAATTCATATCCATTACTAATCACTTTGGGATACAATTCAAGGTATGGATTACGAGACAGTGTTGTCAATAGTTGGCAAACACTATCCAAACCGAAGAGTTGTCAGACATGAAGACCTGTCCACTGGTTGTGATAATTGGATATATTGTATAACATTTGCCAAAAGTGATGACAATATGCTTGACATTGGATCAGATAAAGTGGTCGTACGTTTGCCACGAAAACTATCACAACCAGACTGTCCACAAATGCATTGGCCACGACTTCAGGCCCATGTGCTCCACATAATGGACAGGCACTCAATACCGGCGCCAAAGTTGTTGACATTGGGCTCAAATTATTTAATAGAAACCTATTTACCAGAAATTGATTTATCAAAAGTCGAAGACTTGATCCGTAAAGAGCAAAGTGTTGACCACTCACTGAAAGATATTTTCTCTGACATTGGTTTTTATGTCAAACGAATTCATTCAATCGATTGCTGTAAAAGATTTGGATATATTGTGGCCATCGATGCCAGCGATGATCGACGACTGGTCGGCAAATACCACAATTGGTATGAAGTGTTTGAAAACGATTTGTCAAACAGTCTTCTCATCTGTTCCGACAGACAACTCATTGACCAAAACGTATACAAAACTATTGAACAAATGTTGTCAGATTTGACACCATATCTGAAGACCTTTTCATCACCAAAACTATTGCATTCAGACATCTGTGGCAATAATATACGTGTCGTCCGAAGAGTTGGTAACTCTGAGAACAGCTATCAATTCAATGGTTTCATAGACTTTGCTGACTGTATGGCCGGCGACCCGATGTGGGATTTGGGGGAACTCCTACTCAGCTATTATGGTGACTATGATATCATCAAATGGTTTGAATGTGGTTATGGTTTGCTATCATCGGAACAATTGGTTTTAATTCGATTTTATGCCATTTGTTATAATATATGTGTTTTAAGTATTTCAGAAACGACTGAATCAGTCGACAAATGGTCACAAACTTTAAAAAAATTATTGAATTAATGAATGAGTGAAACATGTCTTCTAATGGGAAGGAATGGAAAGGCATGTAAGGCATGGAAAGGCTTTGAAACATTATTTTATCTTTAGTTTTAGACTCAATTGAAATACATTTTAAGTAAAATAAATAGACTTAAAATTATAGACATTTGTGGGCATTGATTGGGTGTCGCATCGGTAGCATCAATACATTCCCATTTATATTCCCATAGAGTCTTTCCGTTCTCGCAAATGGCATCTATTAAACGACTGGCCAGTTGTTGATTTTGGTTGGTCACCCAATAAGACCGACAGCTCCTACAGTCCAATGGATTGCCTGTAAGGCTGACTGTATTCAATTGGTTTGCATTGAAGAACGACTCAAACACTGTTTGGTCTAAATATTTGATATGATTTCTGTTTAGTATTATATGAACAGGTCTTCCAATGTTGACCAATGAGTTGGTTTCGATGCCATCGGAAGTGATTTTATTGTCTGATAAGTCAATTGTCATCACATCGTCGGTGGTGTTCATTACAAGACTATTGTCGCCAATGGTTTGGATTTGGTTTAAAATTTTCAATCGTTTCAAATGTGGTAAATGTGTGAACGCATTGTCCCCTATTCTGGCTATCATTCCGTTCACTGTTATCTCCACGAGCTCTGTCTGAACGCCTTTCAGGGGTTCGAATGCATTGTCGGGTATTTCAATGATCGATTGGTGACCAAAATCCAGGTGTAATGTCTTTAGCACCGGTAGTGAGCTTAAGGCACTGAATAGACTGTTCTTTTGTTGGTCTCTAAGAGTAAATAAATTCATGTAAATATCGGTCACAAAGGGGTATGTTTTGGCAAAAATGTTTGCATCGATTTTCGTGAGGTTTTGTTCCACAAGAAATAACTTTTGAAACTTGATTTCAGAGAATAAGTTGTCATTGAATTGAAGCGATTGTGTGTTTGCGATCACTATGTCATTGAATGTTCGGTCCGTTTCTTCTGTTATATTCTTACTTATAATGTCTAATATATGGGTTAAGTTGTAGTCAGTGTTGAAGTCAGTTGTGTTGTATTTAATGCAAATCAAGTCATAAGTGCTCTCAGTGCAAGTGCACGGGTAGACGATTTCAGGTGATGGACATCTGGCTCGGGATGTGACCACTAATGAGTGGAATACAATTATTTGTGATAATATTTGGCCTAAAGTTTGATAAAAACAATGTTTTATTTATAATAATTATTATAACTTATATTTCATTTAATTCTTGCATTCATTTCTTACCGAAAGATATTTTCATGTTTTTAATAGAAATATATTTAAATGTATTTCAAATTCACATAAATTTTTCAGATTTTAATTACTCATAAATTTTATATTAATGTTAAGTTCTGGAGAAATAAAATTCTTTCGTTTTGTTTGACTTCTGTTTTGAAAATAACGACAATTTCTATTAAACATAATTATTGATAATTTTTATAATCGTTTCGTTTTATTATTGCTTTATTATTTCATTTATTTTTATTGTGATTTAATTTTTATTATTATATTTACTGTTGATTAGATTTTTGTTCAAAATTCTGACATATATTATAAAAAAGTTCTTTATTAAAAATTTTAGTTTTATTTGAATTGAGTTATTATTAAATAAATTCAGTTTTTATTAATAGTGTTTATTAGAGAATATTTTAGAAATGTTTAGAAAATTATTTTATAATTTATTTTATATGTTTTAATAATTAATATTCTGTTCAGAATTCACACCAGAATGTCGTCTAAGGGAAACATAAGTTAAGTTAACTTAACATTATATACCCCTTCAGGCGATCATTTAATTAATCGTTGAGTTTAATGTAAATAATATTTTCGAGAAAATATTTATAATTTTTCAGAGACCCTGATATTTATATAGAATTATAGACTCTGATATTGATTGAAATTATGCAATAATTTTGAATTGTTTTGTATTTAATGAAAACGTTTTAAACAAATGAAACCAATTTAATAGAATTCTTCAGTCAATAGGATAGGAGACGACCACCGGTTCACTAAAACCCGAAGGATTGTGTGCTCTTAAAGACAGTCTATATGTTTCACCCTTTTCCAGGTCATCCAAAGTGTATTTCCTTCCAAAACAACTGGTGATGTTGACTGTGAAACCACATCCCAGAGCAGATTTCTAGACAAAACACAACAAATATTAGTAAAAACAAATCAAAAATTCATATTTTGTTTGAGATTTGATTTTTTTTTTGTTGAAATTTCTATAAAAATTATGATATTTTAGAGCACAGGTAGTATCAGAGAAACGCCCCCAACCTTTTCAACAGTCAACAGATAGTAATCTTCACTCTGAGGTCCCTTTAGATCCCACATAACCTTCAGCTGATTAATGCTCGGATGATCGACAGTGATGTCGGGCGTGGGTGGCAATAGTAGCACCGATACCTCTCTGCTGGGAGGACCCATCTCTTTTTTGGCGTTCACGGCCAAGAACTCTAGTTGATAGTGGCGTCCGGGCAACAGGTCCTCCACTTTAATCTTCTGGTGCAATTGGCCGCTGAATTGTGCTGACGCTAATGTCTGTGTTGTGACCCCTTCTGTCGTGTCATTGATTTCATACTTGATTTTCAACTCCACCACCGGTTGTCCGTTCACAGTGTCCGAGCCGTTGATGTCGAATATCGCATACCTGTCCCCAATTTCCGTCACTATGACTGTGAGTGGCAGGTCTTGTGAGACATCGTCATCACGACGTTGGATCACTTCTTCTGATGGCACTCTATGGCAGTGAATGCCACAGAATATGACATTTAATAATACAAATGTTAAATAAGTTTTCATTTTTTGTATTAATTTTTAGTGTATTTCTGAATGAAATTTATAACTCAAATGATTTGAATTCAAACCAATATTATTACAAATATTTATATCAATTTTTATTTTAAGGGGTAATTGATTTTATTGTGAATCAATCTATTGTTCAATTGTTTTTCATTGTTTTAATAGAAAATTGTTATCAAAATCTATATAATATTAATCGAAGATTTTTTTCATTGAAAATCTCTAATAAAAAATAATTTATTTCAATAAAAATTGGAAATAAATTTGAAATAAATTTAAGAGAAATACAGTTAAGAAACATAACTTTCTATGAGTTTTAACATTGAATTAATTTTTGTTAATAAAACACAACTTTTTTCAAGTTTTTTGAATAAACATATTTTTTAATTAAATGAATTTATATAAAAATGACTGAATTTTTCAAGGATTTAAAAATAGATTAAAATGATTATAATATTTGAGATGACATGGATGATAATGATAAATGCCATTCGATATTCATTTTCAAAAATAACCATTTTTTGCAAATAATAAATTCTGTTCAAAAGTATTACTATTAATATGGAGATGTGTGAAGAGCATCAGAGGCCAGGCATGGCACTGGGCCCTATGAGTCTGCACAGGGAACTGTGCCAGTGTGCCACTGAAGTCACCCTGGTCGATAAACTCATTGATATGCAGACGACGGCACATTCGGATCGGAAAATCCAGGCGTTATTATCCCATTGACCTTAACATTCAGTTTCACTCGTATACCAGACCTCTCTTCAAGCTGTCTGTCCACATGTTTATGCGCGTCTGTGCGTCTGAAGGCCCCGGTATGTTGTAATTGATGATAGATTATGGTTATGGATATTAAGGCACTGATAAGTATGTGAACCTTCACTACAGGTATGGCGTGTCTGTGCTCTTATGAATTATAAATAGGGTTTTAATTGAAATCCAAAACCACTTAAACTGTAAGTCTTATTGGGATAATAAATCTCAACGTATTCTTCACTAATTATTTTCTCTTCGCTCACTGTATCTGAGTCTGAGATCTCTGTTTGAATTGAATATTAAAAAAGTGTTTCAAATATTCATGTCTTCGAAGAGACATAAATTTCATATCACTTTTCGGATATTCATTAGATTTTTGGTTTGATTTAATTTTTGTCTCTCTTTCAAACTCAAGGCCAGAGAGAGTGAAGTGAAAGTGGTCTGAATGTGTTGCGAGTATAAAAAGGATTGGCGGACAGTTAGTTCGTTCTCAATCTTCATACAAATTAAAGCCAAGTCTTGAAAAGTAACAAAAAATGTTCGCAAAGGTATGTATGATATGAAGAGAGAGTATTTCAATGTATTAAACATTTCTTCACTCACTCGTCAGACTCTCATCCTCGCACTGGTAGCTGCTGCCAGCGCACAGGTGTTGCCCAACTACTATGGCGCCGGTGTGGGCACCTATGGTATGCCAATCTACCGGAGTTCAGCCAATTATGGCAATTTGTATGGAGCCAATGGATGGGGATATGGCGCTAACTTAGGACGTGTTGCCGGTTTGGGTGCTCTGCGAACCACAGGTGCCATCGTTGGCTCCGGCGCTCTCGGCTATGGCACCGGTGCCATGTACTCCGATGTGCCCGCCGTCGGTCACATTGGTTACGGTCTTAATCATGGCTATGGTCTTAATCATGGCTATGGTATGAACTATGGTGTGAACTATGGTCTCAACAACGCGGCATACGGTCTAAACCACGCGACATACGGTCTGTCCAACATAAACGTAGCCAAAGGCCTGTCCATCCATCAAGCCGGACCCGTCAACGCTGCCGTCACCACTGTCTCGAGAACCGTCGACTACAAGCCGGTGCCATACACTGGAGAGCCCGCCACAGTTCAGGACATTGATGTGCCGCCCCAGGAGTCGCCCCTTAGAATCAACTTCCAATCAAAGTCCAGTCCCTTAGTCGTCACTCAGCAACACATCCCTGGTATATATGATCGCAGATTCGTTTACTACCCATTCCTATGACTAACTGTGCTCTTGTGTCCCCTTTCAGCCGAACCCGGACAGGTTCAGGTGACCCAATCAGAGGACGAGCCCCAGACCGCTGTCCACCACGTCGTGCGCCCAGTCGTACAACAGGTCAATGAAGTGATCCAACCATTCAGAACATTGTCCCAAACCGTTGAGCCCGTCATTGAACAGACCCACACCAACATAGCCCAGGGTGAAGGTGTCAGACTCACTGGTCTTCATAGTGGTGTTGTCGGTGGCACAGGTGTGTTGGCAGCCAGTGGTGTTGGCGTTGTGGGACATCATGTTGGACATGGCGTCGCCGCTCAAGGTGTTGCTGTGGCTGCACCCGCATACAAGGCCTACGCCCACCACGCATATAACGGCTACGCCGCCCCCGCATACAACGCCTATGCCACCCATGCATATAACGCCGCCCCCATAGCCGCTGGCCATTACGGTCTCGGCCACACCGGTGTCATCGCCAAAACCTATGGCGCACCGGCTGTCTATGGCCATGGAATCGCTCATGGATATGGATCATACGGTTTGGGTCTGAACGGCCTGTCCGGACTGTCCACTTATGGCAACACAGCTAAAGTCGTCAAATACTAAACCCTTATTTCAAATGCATTTTCTTTCAAAGCCTTTAAGAGTTCAATAGAAATAATGAAATAAAAATTATTTGTAATTTTTAATATAAAAATAGGATTTATTTTTGTTAAATTCTATACCCCTTTTCCACACTTATACTACACATCCATCCACATCACCACCCCCTGGAAACCCCTGAATAATTATTGTGATTATTCATTAAAAAAAATATTATATTAATTAAAATAATTGTTTTTTTTAATGATTTTTATTTAAAAAATAAAATTATTTTAAAAACATTTTTTTGTTTGAAAATATATTTACAAAAATTTACTTCAATTACATATGAAATACAATTGATTGAAAAATGTCTTAATAAGTATTGAATGATATATTCATTTATAAAATGTTTCGAATTTTCAAACTATTAATGAATAATAAACTCAAACCTCAAAGCGATTTCACTTTTAATCTATCGGTTTGTGAGACCATTCGTGTCGTCAGATCTGCCAATTGTCTCAATTGATCCATATATACATGACTAGCATTTGTGTCCACATTCGACAACTTAAACAATACCACGAAATGCGTTGAAAGCAATAATAGAGACAATACTAAAACGATTGTCAAATACAACGATTCACGAGAACTGTTGATAATAGTTGTGAACAAATTCTTGAATACTTTGAATATGTGAGCACTGTTTGCATCTGTGGTCAACCTATTGGACACGTCTTCCAGTTGTGATTCGGGACATGTCGTGAAAGATATGTTTGAATCACATCTTCTTCACATCAAACAAATATATAAGACATTGAATTGTGTTTATCACTCAATACAGACCTCTTTCCCTGACATGTATCGACGCTCTCATCGAACACTTCGTCGTCGATCTCTTCCTCAACCAAATTCATGTTATCTCTTGTGATGGCATCCAATTGGTCCTCCTATTCAAACGAGACACAGACACAATCACACAGAGCTTATCATTAAATGTTCGCTTCATGTCTTACGTCTTCTTCAGAATCAGAAGAAATGCCTAAATTGTTGCCATAGTTATAGTGTATTAGTTCCCATCTCTCGGCGACACTCATCTTCTGGCCGACGACAACGTCTTGCCATAGTTTGTATATATGTCTGAATGCCTTATCTCTCGCCACAAACGATCTGAAGACACATTTCTTGCCATCACTTGTGACCACTTGAATGGCATTAGGTATGAGGCGAATGGTATTGGCTTTCGTGATGGCAATGATGTCGCAGAGTTTGACGTTGAGGACAGTCTGCCAGCCGAAGATGTTTGCATGAAATGATAGATAGTTGACAGAGACATACAGTCGACCCTGGATTAAGATCTCCTTCTGCAGAGCACATATGAAGTCAGCGATCAGTCTTTCATTTTGTGGTACAGTTTTGGCGAAGATTTTATGAAATTCTGTTAAACGTGTGTTATATGAGGGCAACAGTAGGTGTGACCACGATATGGACCTCTTGACCTTCTTCTCATTCTTGGCTAAAATACATGACAAACATTTAAATCAAAAATTCAATAATAAAATATGAAATGATTTTTACATTCAATCTCTTTAGACATGAATTGATTGAAAATAATTTAATTTAGAAAAAAGTTTTTTGAAAAGGCTTTTGAGGCACAGGATATGTCAAAGTCTTTTCCATTGAGATAAATGAATAATTAATTTTAATGAACGAAACGATTGATAAATAGCTCTTAATATCAAATGTTTGAAACTATTTATAAAATGATATAAAACTTATTTCATATCAAATATACATATTATGTAAAGAAAGTGTAATCAAAATATTTTTTAATTTTCAAACACTTGAATTCAATGGAAATTATTTGCAAATCTAAACTCATTGAAAAAATGTATCACTATTTACAAAATGAGTATACCCTGGGCATGTCTATACCCCTGCACAGGTTAGGAATACTGTTCATTTTCAAATATTCAATTGAATTGTAAATAAAAAATATTTGAAACTTTGTTTTGAATCGAAATATATATAATAATTAATACAATATATTAGTGGAAAGTAATGTTATGGATATTAGAGCTCAGGTATGCAGAACTCATATGTATTTCAATTATATAATTGACAAAGCGTTCAACCATTGAAATAAAAGTGTAAAACAAATGACAAATAATGAATATAATTATAAAAAAGGTATTACTTTTGATGTGATTTTTATGAATTGTTTCCGAACCTTTGGTCAACATTCGCTTGAAATAATTGACCTCAACTTTAATCATAAATATTTAGTAAAAAATAGTTTTTTAAACCAAAACATATGATATTCAGTCACACGAATAAAATATGAATTGAGTTTTCAATGGCCTTTGTGTTGGTCTCAGAGTTATCTCAATAGATGTTGAACTTAATGGTAGTCTTTGAGTGTCTCATAATTTTGTTCTATACGTCAAATGGCAACCAATTGAATGATAAGAGCACTGATAGCTTAACAATAATGGGCTCATATATGTGTAGATGAAAAATATGGTTTAATTTATAATAATAACAAAATTTTAATTAGTTTTTGAGATATTATGCCTTAAAACCTATTAATCAATCACTGATATTAAGCCATATTTGATATTATTTGAGTCATACCTGTGCTCTAATGCCCAACCCATGGTAGTCAATGTGCATACCTGTTCATGAATTTTCAGTTGCATTGAAACCCAATTTTACGGCAGAGAAAGAGTTGAACAAAAACTAAATGAAAGGCAAATGAACTTTATATTTGATATTCAATTTATATCTATTTTTATGTATTTTATAAATATTTTTTAATTCAAAGGACTTTGAAATCATTTATTATGTATTAAAAATAATATTTTTATAATCATATGAATGATATTTACGATATTTTTTGCTTTTATTGTAATTGTAAGAAATGTTTAGATTTTTAAAATCTTTTTCAACAGATTTTTAATGAGAAGTTATTTGCATTTTTTGCAGTTATTTGCTTTTGAAGTCATGTATATATTATGTAGAATTCAATGTTCATTAAGAATATGATTTTCTTATGAATAGTCTTCGAGTTATTCGATAATGAATTTATTAATAATGTCACACAATGTCGAATGACTCTAAAACTGACCCATCACAAATTTTCGAATTCATATTCTTTATTAGCATTGAATTCTACATGATATACATATTGGTTTAGTTCGAAAAACATTAGAAATCGAAAATTCGTTCAAATTCGACTTAGAGTACTATTGACTTCACCATTAGATTCAGACTTGATTTTGATGTACCATTTGGTCGACATTAGACTAATTGAGACAATGATCACAAGTAATGCCTTCACAACTCTTCACTGCCCTTCAAATGAAGTTTTATTTCACAATTGATTTATGCAATACTTTATGCAAAAGTCGATAACAATTATAAGTAATGTCTTTAAAGTCTATAATAGTTTTGGTATAATTTTTATCTCAATTTATAAATAAACGATTAATGAATTCAAGGACTATATTTAGGGGTTATAATGAACAAAAAAGGGGGGAATTTTTAAAAATTTATTTGAATTATTCTAAAATTAATCACAAGATTCTTGCGATTCATTGAAGAGAATACACTTTGTATTGATGTTTGTTTGCAGTCATCAATTGATACTCACTTGACATTAAAGGCAGTAATCATTGCTCTCAACCAAAGTCTAACCGAATATTACGTTTAGTTGAAAATTGAAAAACAATTGATTGAATGTTTTCAACACTTTTGCATTGATTGGTACAACAGATGAGATGGACATGAATTGCCTGAAGACATGTCCACTACAGACACATTGGAAGACATGGCAACATGTGTACAGACAATGAATTTGATGTGATTTCAATTCATTGTCGATGACTATAATCGCCAACAATTGGATTCATTTAACTCATTGATAATTGCATTCAATTGAAGTCAATTAGAATTAATGGTAAAACAGATATAACAAGAGATGATGGAAATGGTGAATACAAACCATTCAAATCGAGTCGACAACAAAAATGTCTAAAATCTGGACCAGAAGTCGAAAGTAAAAACCTTAAAAATCGGGAATTTTTAGTAAAATGAATTCTGGAATAAATTGAAGAAAATATTTAAATTTTAGTTATTTATTAAGTGTTAATAAAATGTTATAATATTTTGATATCGTCTTCACTGAAACTATAAACGCGAATTCATATGAATTTTTTACATAAAAATTATGAAAATAAAAAATTTAATACAACTTATTGTTAGTTCAAAACATTTTTTCGAGTTTTTCGACATTAAAACTAATATTTGTTTATAATCAGAAAAATGAGCTATCTTTCAATTTTCGGGAATAACCCCTTAATTCGGGAAAATAATTTACTTTTTATCAATTTATTGACTGAAATTAAACTAAATATACGGTTATTATTCGGGAATTATTTCTATGAATTGTTAAAACAAGCGAAGAATGTCGTCAAAGCCAGATGTGGTAGTGCTTTATAAAACATTCAAGGTTATTAAGAGGCACTTAAGAGGCATAATATAGATATTTATTATATATACAAATAATTAAACTTTAATTAAATTTGTTTTTAAAGAAACATTTGATTAAAATTAATTTTTTTAAATTGAAATTAATTTCTTAAACATATTTTACATCTAAATATTTGATATCAAATTTCATATAAATATAATAATTACAAATTAATTAACAATTTATGTGAACATTAAAATGCATTTAAATCGCATTCAAGAATAACACAGAATATTCTGTCTATTAACTTGTTTTTATTAGTGTTGTATTTATTAATAAATGTAATGAATATTCTTTAATGTTAATGAAATTTATGTGAATGTCAAGACTTTAACGCTTTTTAATGTAAATTATAATTGAATTAAAATTGTTGTGAAGAATATGTAATAATAATAATAATATGCAATAAAATTCGTTATAAACTATTGAACATAAGGTCCGTCAAATCGACTATCAATGTATGCATAAATAAAGTACATATTAATGAGTATTTGATGTAATATATTATATATTCATTTATTTGTTTAGCTTTTATTTCATATATTAAAACACATAAACCATTAGAGAAATAGAGAACACAATTCATTATAAAAAATTATAATTTTTTCATTCATTCATTCATTAATAATTTCTACAAATAATGTATAATATAATAAAGTATTGAGTTATGAATAATAAGAAAAATTCAAAATCATTTTTATATTATTATTGAGGCCTTTATTAAGACATTGATTTGAAACGGAATGAATGAATGCATTAATTTGAGTATAAAATAGTTTTGCAAAAAAATCTTAAGAAAATTAGAAACTATTTTATTCATGTGTTGTCAGTGTTTGAGTGTCTGTTCAACCGATTTATTTGTGAATTGCATTTAATTATATAATATTCGTATGTTTTAAACGTGTTTTAACTTTTCATTTCAATTATGATTTACGGAAATTTTTTTTAAAGAAATTTTCATTGATTTTTTGTGACGACAAAAATCATTCTTAAATTTTAAATCGATTTTTCATTTCTAAAAGTTTTTGATTTAAATACTTGTGTATTATTTTTTGATATATAATATGAATTATTTTTTTAATTAATTGAAAGTTTTGAAACTATTCAACACTTTGTTATTTGTGTGATATTTGAAATATTTTGTGATTTTACTACAAATTAATTATTACTAATAATTAATAACTAAATCTTAAGACTATTAAATGTTATATAATTTTCATAAAACAAAGTAAACCACAAAAAGTAAGTTTAAATATTATTATAATATTTTTTACAATTATTTAAATATGTTTTTTTTAATGAAATAAATACTTTACTTAAATTCTTAAGAGTTTAATATTTTAATTAAAATAATTTAATAATAATTAATTCACTTTTTAAGTCAAGTATTGCTTTTGTTATAAATTTATTTATTTAATAATATTTTTTTGTTAAATCATTAGTAAATAGTAATTAATATCAGTTATTAATCATAAGAGTTATTGGTTTTATTCCTTGATCTAAATTCATGTGTTTTTCATTCAGGGAAGTAATGTCTTATATATATTGTGATAACTCATTCCCTCCGTCAGTATTGGATGAAAGGTCAGAGAAAGTAATTCCTGACAAAGAATATAGAGATAGAAAATGAATACATTATTGACTCAATCAAACAAAATGAGACAAACATTGAATGATTGCCTCAAAGGATGACAAATAGGATTTTACTTTTGTTTTGAGTAAAGTTTTGCAAAGTTTATGGAACTTTACTATTGATTGGAAGCCTTTAATACTGTTATACAAACAGATATAATCGTATCGACCGGTAGTGAAAGTGACAAATATTTGTGTTATCGATATTTTTGAATATGAAATGAAATGTCAGTTAAATACATGAAAGGCATATGAAAACAGTTCGCAGAAATTACTGATATATTGATTATTACTGATATTATTGTTGTTTTTTGTTTAGTTATAATTTTTTTATGAAAAGTTGTATTTCCGTATAGTTTGTGAAGAATTTTTTATTTCTTTTAAGTTTTGAATTTTTTGTTTTTATTTACACTATATATGAATAACATTATTATCTGAAAAGTATTTCACAATTACATGAATTAAACCAATTTTGTCTCATTTTATACAACTGTTTGTCTCTATTATAACAATTTCAGATTCACTCATAGAAAGCAATAGTGAATATATTGTAATAAAAGCATTGAATAAGTATTTCACTTGAAATAAAAAACTATTTCAAAACAAATTATAATTATTTGTTTTATGCAAATATTAAATAAAAATAGTTTTGAGATATATTTTATGGTTTATTTTGATTCGTAAACACATTGAAAGACATTGAAATTTCGGTTGAAATATGTTTATAAAAATTGATTATTAATTAAATAAATAAAACTTTTATTATATTTCTGTTGTGTCTGTTTCGATGACAGTCATTGATATGTAGAGTAATACCAATTGAGTCCTTATTTCATGTTTGTCTAAAAGCAATTATTATAATAAAAAATACTCTATTTTTTTGTTTTTTCAAATACGACACCAAAAATACAATCAATAAATAAGTTAATTGTTTTTTATTATTGAGAAATTATTTCTAATTTTGTGACATATTTTTTATGTTTAGTTTATTATTATTTTGTAGTGTTTTTAGTGTTATTGTATTGTTTATAAAGAATTTTATTTCAAAGTATTATATTTTGACTAAATATTTATTACTGAATAAAAATTTTAATGAAATGTAAGTATTATTTGTTAATGATTTCAAATACAATATCTGTGTCTATAATATTGAATATAGTATTGAATTTGAGCTAAAAGTTCACAATTGATACCAGAATATGAAATCTTATTCTATTATCAGTAAAGGGTTGCAAAAGTGAACATTAAATCCCAATTAAGAAGAAATAGTATTTTCTATACAAATAAATAGTATTTAATAGGCTTTTAATGATTGATAGGAAAGTGAATAATAGATAAGTTTTTCCTCTTATCAAACATTATATGAATTTTGAATATTAAAAAATTTATAGAAAACTCATTCATGCAATACATTCACAAAATTGCTTACAATTTGATAAAATTATTTAAAAAATATTTTTTATAAAATATGAAAATTTTTTATAAAAACTGTTTTAATAAATAATCACAAATCATATGATTTAACATTTCATGTGATTATTGGCTGTTATTATAACTATTGAACTAAAATTTCACACAAAATAAACAATGAATTGTTTTTTCGTCACAAATACTGTATATCAAAACCGTTTGATTTTATTTATTTCAATTGAAATAACTTTTTGTTTGTTTTATATATTATTATTATTTTTGATATTGTTTTAGTGAATGTATTTGTTATAAATAGTCATTGATTTCTATATTATAACTGGTATTAAATAAATACATAAAACGCTTGACTTTTACAATGAAATTCATTGACGTAATAATGGATTTAAAGTACAGTTTATATTAATATTAGTTTTGCATTGAATTGAATGTGAAATATATTTATATATAAAATAAAAACTCATTTCAAATACCATTTGATATAATTATTAATGATATATAGAATTCGATAACAGAATAAATGTTATAATAACTGATCGATAAGAAGGAAAGGCATAAAGTAGTCTCTCTTTTTAAAAGAAATATACAGTATATCTAATTTTATTTAGAGATAAAATACCCCTGACATAAGCGCGTCAGAGCCCCTGGTAGGAGGTAAGCGATAACATCCCGTTCCTTATTAAACAATAAGTTATTAAATGACATTAAAACTATTGAATCGACAAACCCTTCACTAAAAAACACATTTATTCCTCATTTAAGTAATTCTTGTAATTTAAAAATACTAATAATTTTCGATAATATTTAATATAATTTTAAATCATTGAAAATCGTTGACAAAATGTCAATATTTTATTGGAATTTTATCAATAATAAGACGGCACAAATTGGCGACTTTTGTTATTTGTTATTTGGCGACAAATGTGTGATAAAAACCTTTTGTCGAATTCTTAGCGGTTTTTGTTAATAGAATATCATCTGAAAAGTTGTGGTTATTTATCATTAATAGAGAACACTTTTCTTCAACGATAATCGGATTAAGAGATAATTTTTATATAATATTATAAGTCATGAATTGTTTTCAAATATTTTGTATCAAAAGTAATAATAATAAATAAAATCTTTATAAAAAACCTCAAAACTATTGATTGCATTATTGCAAAAATGACAATACTATTGGTATTGAGTGTTAAGGGGTAAGACATTTGATAACTCAATGAAGAGTAATCTCTATTATAAGGGGGATTAATGAATCCAATTATCTATGATTGATATCACACTCACCAATCAAATAGCTATTAAATACTGTACCGGTATATATAATTCCGTTCATTTGTTATTAATAATTATTTATAAATTATTTTCTCATTCACTCCTAATATAATAAAAGACAAATCATTTCATACTATTATTTACTACAATTCTTGTGAGATATTCTGTTATATCATTATATTTTTATGTGATTTTCATATGAATTAATTGTTTGATAAATATTTTTGTGGAATTTTTTGTGAATAAAAATAGTTTTTATATTTTAAATACATTTTACTTTATTTTGTGATAACTTTAACAGTTACGAAAAATGCCATCAAAGACAGGACAACAAGAATTACAGACATTGAATGTACAGAATCTTAGCGTCAAAACCAATTTATACGGAAATCTATTGATTCCTCCCTTCAGTAGCGGTAAAATTGGTGAAACATTACTACAAAAGGCTATAAGTTTAGAATCAGGGGTTCATTTGGAAGAGGAAACCAATGGCAATGGTCTCGAAAGTCGTCAATATAAGACATCTTCGACGATATCCATCGATGCCATCCATCCTAACAACAAAGGCATCAAAAATGGAAATTCATTTAAAAATATTGACAAAAGTTCTATAAATCGCTTCGACTCTGGCTATGGTTCATATGATCTCTTGAGTGAAAGGTCGTTTAGTGAATCAAATGAGACTCTGCTGGAAGAGGACCATGATCATTTGAACGACTTTGAGAGTATCAATGCTAATAATGTAAGCGAATATTTTTTATCATTGTTTATACATATAAAAAAATTATTGAATTAATGTCTAAAAATATGATTAATATATGAGTCAAAACATAAATATTATAAATGTTTTTTATGTAAATAATTGTTGTATTAATTAATAAAAATATTTGTGTTTAAGAATTTGATTGAAAAACACATTTAGATTCCATTGAATTGATAGTAAATTTTGTTAATTGTCGACAAATTAAACCATTAGTTGTTCTCAAAAAATCAATTTTTAAAATATTTATTTAGTAAACGATTACATAATAATACAATTTATTGGACAAAAAACCCCTTTTTCTCTTTATCAGACACTTTGTGTATTTTGATTCATATATGAAACTACAGAAACATATATTTGTTGTCCGAATACAACAAAATCATAATTAAAATATTCGTTGATATCGTTTGGCATAAAAAGAGACATAAAATAAAGCTTTAATTCTAATGGATTTCATTATATGATTTCAATAGCAATATGTGATCAGTGAATGGCAGTCCTATAACAGTGATGCCGCCTATTCATCGCTGGACATACAGTCGTCGGTAGACATCGAGATCTATTCGCCATCAATAAGTCATTCCTCGCCATTAAATTCGCTTAAAATTCCGGCTCCCATTCCGGAGACGACGGCCACCACTACTGGCCAAAAGCGTAACGAATATATAAGAAAAGTGGAACGATTTGGCACCGATATGAAGGACACGTGTCTGTTCCCGTTAGCACTTCCCATGGATGGCAGCGATCTGTTTAAGGGGAAGACCACTGACTGGCAGGCGATCCTAATGTTGGCCGACTGTGTGCTCATCAAATGGTTAGAGGCGTCTGAAAAGCATTACAAACCTGTCAACAGAGTGTTGGGCAATGCATCAAAGTTTATGACCCCTAACCCTGAGCTCAAGACCCGAATATTGCAATACCCGAACGCAAAGCTACCGTTGCGTCGAACCAATTCTGAGCTAGACTTACATAAACTGGGTTTCACACAGCGCTCGGGTCTGGTAGACGTCTTGTCCAACGCCAAGACAGGGCGCCTACACATGGACTCTGTCAGTGAATCGCATGTCGGCGTCAGAGACGACATCGATGTCTTTGTTGGTAACGAGAAAGGCAGACGAAGAGCCCGTTCCTCACTGTCTGTACGACGAAAGTCTGTACACTTTTGTGTACCGAAGGGTAAAAAAGATAAGTTTGATCTCAGGGTTGGCGGAAATTTGCGAACAGACGCCAAAGCATTGGTTCAGTCCATAAGACTAGAGAATCCAATTTCATTGGCGATTCAGATAACGAAAATTCAGAAGGACTTGATGTCGGCGCTGCCCTCCGATGAGGTCATGTCTATTGTGCTCAAAAAAGGCAAACATTTGGACAAAACGAGTCATTGGAATAAGATTTGCGAATTTGGTTATGAATTGTCACAATTGGTCGCAGATATCATCAATAGAGAGTCCACTGTCGAGACTCAGGGCAAGAAAATCGCAGCTATTATTGAGGTATTGATTAATTATTTTAAATGTCAGTTCAGATGTGCTTTCATATCCACCCACTTATCATGATTCATAACCTTGGTGTTTTAAGTGGCGATTCTTAAACCCTTGATATTTACAGACATTTAACGTCACCTGAATTACTGTTTGAGTACTTTTTCTTTACTTTTGCTGAACATCGAGTGATAGCACAGGTATTCTATAACCGAAATGAGATTAGATATGGTGTTTGAAGTTGAGGAAAGACCTGATTCTCGTCAACTTCTTGTGATTAAAAGTACTTTTTTTTCTTTACAATTAAGTGAAAACATTTACTCAAACATAATATCCAATGATTTGTTTCTTATCGAAAATGTTTTGTTTGCTTAGAAATAACATTGAATTTACAGTAAAAGTATTTCATCGAATAATAGGTTAAGGAATTCATTTGATTGTATTTATTGGAAAAACTTTTATATTTTTAGGTCTCATATGACTTATAGATAATTAATCCCAATTTGTTATCAATTTATTATGCCTTTCAATACTAGAAAAGAATAAACACTTCAATAATTTATTACAATTTTTTGATTAAATTTTTGATTTTTCCACCAAAAGGTTGGATGTGTTTTGCGTAAGCTTAGGAACTGGCAGTCATTGGCAAATCTAATAAATGGCCTCCAATTGCCTCGGATATACTCATTGAGTAGCGCCTGGTCTGTGACAAAGAACAAATATCCAATACATTTCAAGTGAGAGACATTTTTGAAGACAGGGGGCAAATGCATGACTAATATATTTATCAAACAATTTAGTGATTATCTAAAACTTTGTCAATTGGTTCGAAACGACAGCATTGCTATACTTCGATCGCGGGAACCGTCGATACCATCGCTCACTTCATTCGTATCACTCCTAAGAGTGAGATGTTTGGCCACATGGGATAGACTGGAAATGACACCCCGTTGGACAGAGTCGCCAAATCTAGTCAAATGGTTGGAGAGGCAAATGTTGAACAGTTTTGCCATCGAAGAGAGTGTCGTCAAAAGTGGTGAACGTATGGCAGCGGAGGTGCAGAAGAAGTATAAAAAACGCAAACAAATCATAGGAATTGTTGAAGAGTTTCACGAAAAAAGTGAAACACATTTACAGAAGTGTATTAAGGAATTAAAGCCCGAAAAGCAGTCATTTATGCCCCTCAATGATCCGGTATATTTCATTGAGGACGACCACTTGCCCCTGTTGTGGACGATGCGTTCGGCCAGGAATATACCGGCCGTATATCAGAGTAAAATCATTCGTTGTTTTAAGAATTCATACAAATTAGAGATTTCACGAATAGATGACTATAAGATGCATTCTTAGGCATTGATTATATTCCGGGTCAACCATTTCGGACATAATATCAAAGCATTGTTTTTATTATGAGAAAAAATATATTATATTTTTAAAAATATTAATTACAAACAAATTATTTAAATTCATTGACTTTTCATATATTTTATAAAAAATGTTATTTTTCTTCGAATTCTTTGATGAGATTATCGCTGAAAAACAGAAAATTTTATTTTTGGTTTGAGATTAGTTTCAAAAATTATTATCATTTTTAATCCATGTTTTAATAAGATTTTTATTTATATGATTTTAATGTCATTTTAAATGATATATAAATTGACGAATAATAATGAAATTCATATTCACTGTGTGTTTGACATCAATTAAAGCGATAATTGTATTGACATTTAATGAATAAAATGCAAATAAAATGTGAAATGAATTTATTTATAGATTTTTATGAATTAATAATAATATAGATTATAAGTGTCATTAAAATACACTTTTAAAGAGATGGGTATTTAGTTAAAAGGGGTAAAACATTAGCTCTGATATGTTTCAATGAATTGATCAAAAAAGGGTTCGGTTTTGTTTAGGGGCAAAAAAATTTGAATATGATTTGAATGTTGACTAATGGATGAGGTCTTGAACTAAGCATTTGGTCTTTCAATCAATTAAATCAAGAAAGTTGAATGAGATGTCAATTACAGCCTTTGTGTAGTCATTAGCAATAACAGTGGAACTGGTGTTGACTATACGGGACAGTACTCTCAAACTAACCGTAATATTAAACATTGATTCAAAACATTTCAATATTATTATTGCATTAAATATGAGTTTAAATCAATAATAAACACAAAAACAATTATAAAAATAATATTTTTAATAATAAAGACATTGTATTAAATGTTATCAAAAATAGGAATAAAATGTTTAATAAGTTTTGTTTTTAATGAAATATTCTTTAATGAATTCATTTGAAAGACTAGTGAATAGTTTAGCACAATATGTGCTCATGTGAAGGAATGGTATGATTTGAGACATTGTGCGTCCCATCTATGAGTATGTCCTTTCATCCCAGGTATCATAAGGCAAATGTGGCAGAGCTTTGATCATCGATGTGGTCATCGGTGGCAAAAACGGCACAAGTCTTCGGCCTCTAATCATATCCGAGACCTTTTCTGCGATCATAATTGTCGGCGCATTTATATTACCGGTGATTAGGGTCGGCATAACAGACGCGTCCACAACTCGTAACCCTTTTACACCCTTAACCCGTAGTGATGGATCGACGACAGCACTGGGATCTCGTTTGGCACCCATTTTACATGTGCCGCACGGGTGCCAACCTATGGTCGTATACACTCTGGCCATACATTGCAAGTATTGGTCAGAATATAATCCAAACCCTTCACAACCTGGCCATAGGGTGTCAAATGGTCGGGCGTTATACCTCTGAAAGGGTGGTGTATTTGCGACACTCAGTGCTATTTTCATGCCCTCAACCAATACATTGAGGTCTTGGATGTCATCGTAATATTTGGGATCAATGAGTGGCGAAGAGTATGGATCTGTTGACTGCAATCTCAACCAACCCCTGGATTTGGGCCGCATTAGCACCGGATATATAGTGAATGTATTGAAACCAATGTATGGTTTGAACACTTGATTCCACACCTGTTTTCTTAAGCCTTGAATTCTTCGGAGGTTTAGTCCATAATCTGTGGACAGCGAACCTATGGTTTGGGTTTGGGATAAAAAAAAGGGATTATTTTCATAAAGTTTGTTAACAAATACCTGGAATCATAAAGAGCTGAATGTCTGGCCAGTCGTCCAAAGGATAACAATATTTGGTCTTCACATAAGCTGTTCCTTCATCTAAATTCTTGGTCAAACTGTTGTTCCTGAAGAGGAAATACTCCAATATGTGTTTGGGCGATGACTCCCAGAGCCAATCGATACCAATGGTATCATTGACTGTGAATGATATACCAGTGCTTGGATGCTCCTGAAGGTTGTCGCCAACCCTTAGATTCGAGAGCACCGGTATTCCCAGGTGTTGTAAATGCTCTTTAGGACCGATACCTGAAATTAATTTATGGCAAAACCTATTATATCGAAAGAGTTGTCACAAATGCATACCCGAAAGCATCAGTATTTTTGGTGAATTGATGACACCTGCGGACAATATGACTTCCCTGCGGGCGCGCACTCTATATCTTTTGAACATACGGTCGAACTCCACCCCAACGGCCCTCTTATTGTTGTCGAATAACACTTTCGTTACATAAGATTTGGTCAAAATATGTAAATTCTTTCGACCGATCAATGGCTCCAAATAGGCTTTGGCCACAGATAGCCGCTGACCATCTCTGGTGTTGATCTGGGGTATTGTGAACCCCGTCTGTTGTCTGCCATTGACATCGCGTACGCCATAACCCAAATGTGGCGCCGAATCGACAAATATATGGGACATCACTCGCGGATCACTCAGTGAGGACACAGTCATAGGACCGCCCACTCCATGATAACCAGTGGCCACATATCGAGGGTCGCGATTGTCTTCCGATTTAATGAAGTACGGGAACACCTCAGGCCATGACCAACCAATGGCCCCATCCATCGACCACTTGTCGTAATCTCGAGGATTGCCCCTAATATACACCATTGTGTTGATAGTGGAGGTGCCGCCCATCACTTTACCCCTGGGCCACAAGCTTCTCTGACCCTCCATACCAAAACATGAGTGAGGCTGTGGCACAGTCTCAAAACACCAGTCCATTGGCGTTCGTTGAAGATTAAAGCTCATCATTGGTATGTCGGACACAAAATTTTCTGCCTTTCCCGCCTCCAGTAATAGTACACTCGCACCGGTATCTTCGGAGAGTCTGGAGGCCATTACGGAGCCAGCAGTTCCCGCGCCCACCACTATGTAGTCATACTCATCGTTCCATACCTTACGGCTCACATAAAGTTCGTGATTCAATTGGGTGTGTATTATAAACATTACCATCACTGGGATCAACGGCACATACAGTAGACTAGAGCCAGAGTTGACCAGAGCTGTGGCTATGGTTCTACAGATTTGGAAGAACTGGTGATAGGTATGGAAAGACATCACTCGGGTTAGGCATTCATAACAAATGCTTATAAAAAGTTTTTTTTTCTGATAAATTATTTTCTAAACAACACTTCCAGTGATTGAAAGACTTTGTCTATGAGTGAATCAATCTCTGAAAACACTTTTCGATTGTATAGAAAATAGATTTATTTCTTCAGGTTTTTTGCTCCAAATCCTGATCTCAAAAGTGAAACCTTATTATAGAGAAAATAGCGTATATTTAATGGTATATTAAAAACAAAATACTCTTTAATACTTGTATTATCTGAATTAAAAGGGGGTGAAAAGCTATAAACTATATTTAAAGGGGCGGTAAAAAAAAGGAGAGCAAAAAATTGAAACAAAAAAAGTTTTAAAAAAATTTGCGAAACAAAAAATAATTATAAATATTTTTGAGGATTCAGTTTTGGATCCAAATTCTCATTTTATGTATTGATAACGAAAATTATGTCATATTATTGGAAAAAATATTTATTTCGATAAAAATAAATCAATCCTTGAATTAATTCGTCTGACTTTTATTTTTAGGTGTTTGGACCCTTAAAGGGGAAGAAAAGCTATTTTTGGATATATTTTAGTATAAACTATTGTTACGAAATTTTTTGATTTTCTCCAATCAATCATTTAATGGATATCTCTCTCTCTCTCTCTCTCTCTCTCTCTCTCTCTCTCTCTCTCTCCCTCCACTTTCTTCTTGAAAATATTTTTATTTTAAAATAAATTTTTGTTAAAATTAAATTTCAAACTTTTCATCACTTTTTACATAAATATATAATATATTATAATAAGATTTTATACTTTTTATGCTTTAATCAAATGTTTGATATTTTTAATTGATTTCTATGAACTGCAAACAAATATAAGTCACGATATAATTAAAAACAGACATACAATCGATGTCTGCAATCGAAAAAATGCAAAATTTTTGTTTATTTCAAAAAACAAACAAAAATTGTTTATATCATAAATAATATTAATTTATTTTTTTTTTTTTTTTTATAAATTATTTTCAATACTTTACTGACATTTTTGACTAATTTACTCAATTGGATGATAAAAACGAGTCTTTCATTTCAAATGTAATAAAACTTAAATAAAAACAATAAAAAGTTATTTATAGGAATATTAGAAAAAAGTTTATCATTGAAAATATAATAATTGGTCTTTCAATCGATAGTGAATTTAAGTCAAATTATAGGTAATTAATCAAAATATAAATTTGTTATAATTTTTGAAGACATCATAAGTGATGCCCAAATGAACAACTGTTGTCCAATTGGTCAACTCTTTCACCCAAATATTTGAGCCCTTTATCACTGGGATTGACATTAATCTTAAGATTAAAAAAACTTTTCTAAATAAAAGTTAAATATTTTTTGAAGTTTTCAGAATTTTAGCAAAAAATTGACTTTAAATAAATAATTACTTAAAATCTTAAAATCTTATTTCAAAACTGATCCCAAATCTGTCTTTAGGTGTAATCATAACAAGAAATAAATACAAATATTTCCAAATATATTCAAGAATTTCAATGGCTTTGAATTTATACAAAAAAGTTTTACTATAAAATGAAATCAAATTTCATTTCCAATAATAATAAGATATGAAATTAAATGAAAAATAATTTGTTGATAACTATTTTATTTCTCTTTAACTATTGATTTAATTTCATTTGATTTGAATTCAAAGCTTTATTTAACCTTAATTTTGGCGAAAACCAATTATTCAAATATAAATACATAAATATTTATATAAATTATATTAATATAAAAATAATTAACTCTTTTAAATATATATCAAAAAAGTTTTCATTAATAAAATGTTCTTTAAATATTAAATTCAATTATAATATGATTTGAATTTCAAACTTTCAAAACACTAAACACAAACTCATTTATATAAGAATTAAAATTATTTTATTAAATAACAAATAAACTAAAAATAGAGATTTGGTGAAAAAATTATCAAATTTTCATAGAATTAAAAGTAATTTAAACTCAAATACTTTTACCACTAATTCATGTAATGCTTATCTTTTCTTAAATAAATATTTTTTTACTCAATATATATAAACAATAATTACCCCCTTTCTCCCCTTTCCCCTTATGTTTAGTACTTAATATTATATCAGATAAATTGATCCCATTCTTAGAGTCATCGAAAACATGTCTGTAATATATTTTTCAAAGCCTGAAGTGTTTTGCGAAATGTTTTGCGCAAAATTTGAGCCAAAAAATCAATGACTTGATTAAACGGCTCTCAAATATTGATAACATTTTAGTGAAAATTTTATGAACAAAAATAGTTTAAAAATAGTCACAAACTATTGAATGACTACTGAATTAGTTAACTATAAATACATTCTATGATATCATATAATAATATAAAAATTAATTACAATTGATTTGCAGGAAATTCCTGTATGAGGGACAGCTATTGACCTAATATCATACCCCTGAACCCTGTGCCCCTGAATGACGTTTGTGACACCAATTGCTTTATTAGTAAATTTTTATATAATATATTCAAAAGATTACTTCATATACAAACACAAGTCATATATTATAAGTCGTTTTGTTTTATTTTTATAAAATTTCATTTATTTTGCTTTCTTTAACAACCATTACCTCCCGGCGCTAGAGATGCAATCCGATGACTTGAGGCTCGGAGGCAATCAAAACTAACTACACTTTCCGTTAAATATCTAATGATTTTTTAATGAAATCTAATTTAAATAATTTTATGAAAAAATTTATTAATAATTTTTTTTATAAATCTCGTTATAATCCACAAAATATTCGGTTTATAATTAGTTTAATTCGAATTTTATTTAAATATTTTTAACGACTTTTAATTTAAATATTTTGTCACAAATTTATACATTTTTTGAAATAATTTTAAATTTCTTTTCTTTGATAACGACTTAATGGTATCGATATATGAATGGGTCGACCATTGAATGGTAGAGCCTTTGGCTCCACATCCGGATCATTGGGACTGGACTTGTGGACGACAATCGTCTCAATGATGTCTTCGTTGTTTAATCTCACAATAAATATGAAAATAACTGTCAATAGAATACATGTGAAGACAATCAAAGAGAATATAGTTATGAAAAGCCATAAGTAGTGGACATTGTGTTCATAACCGCTGTCTCTGTTGTCTGTGATTACGTTAGACGTGAATAGAGTTAACACTAATATTATGACCACTTTTGAAGACATTATGAACTAATTAACAGATATTTAACGACTATTTCAAAGCACACGAGAAATAGGAATTCAATTCAAAAAATTGAAAATATTTATAAAATTTTTATTTAATTTTTTACATTTTATATAACATTTGAGAACAAATGTTTTAATTCATACATATGACAACCAACCCAACCCAGCACCGGGACCCTAACTAACCAAACCTAAACCTAACCTAAAATAATTAAAATTTATTTCTTCAAAAACTATTAAATTAGAAAAAAACAAAATATAATACTTTTCTTATTTGAGGGACAAATGGATTAGCATTTTATGCATAGGCTATGATCCGGGTTATAATCCGTTGAGGTATAGATCACATGAAAATTGTTGATAAGATTTGGGATTAAGTTTTGTATATAAAAATCAAACAAATATTTTCAGAGATTCTCAGTCGAAGTCACACTCAAGTCATACCCCTTTGTGTTCATTTGGTCATCTCTTGAACAATATAATGGTTAACCCCTTGCCAGCACTGATCCCGGCGTTTATGCCGATTATCACCTTATTCTTGACCAGAACTAATGACCACTTGTTGACTATCCGCAATCACTGGGAACGGGAGTACGACTACATCATCGTTGGCGGCGGTTCTGCCGGTGCTGTGATGGCCAACAGGCTATCAGAGGACCCGTCAGTAACCGTATTGCTCTTAGAGGCCGGGGGTGTAGAGAATGTGTTAAGTGATATACCGGTAGCGGCGGCGACACTTCAGTTGACACCCATGGACTGGATGTATCAAACGGAACCACAGGAGGCGTCGTGTTTTGGACTCATCAATAGGCGCAGTCGTTGGCCAAGAGGTAAAGTGCTCGGGGGCTCATCAGTGCTCAATTACATGCTGTATATAAGGGGTAATAGTCGTGATTATGATGGCTGGGCACAGGGAGGGGCCAATGGCTGGTCGTGGGCCGAAGTGTTGCCATATTTTATTAAGTCTGAAGACAATCTCGACGACAGTATAGCCAACAATGGATATCATGGAACGGATGGTTTGTTGACAGTGTCTATACCGCCTTTCGTGAGCCCTATAGGACATGCCTTCCCAGAAGCGGGCGGGCATTTAGGCTACCCTAACATTGACCTCAACGGACCGACGCGGACAGGGTTTGCCATACCTCAGGGCACAATCAGAAGAGGTAAACGTTGTTCGACATCTAAGGCCTTCCTCCAGAGTGCCAGAGGTCGGGCCAACCTTCATATCGTGCCCTTTGCACAAGTGACCAAGATCATATTTGACGAGCACAAGAGAGCACAGGCCATAAAGTTCACACACAACTCATTAACACATATAGTGTATGCGCGCAAAGAGATCATACTATCGGCCGGTGCTATCAATTCACCGCAACTTTTGATGTTATCGGGCGTCGGACCCAAAGACCATTTGCAAGAACTGGGAATACCAGTAGTGGCCGATCTGCCAGGGGTTGGTCACAACCTCCAGGACCACATAGCGCCCGGTGGCGTCCATTTTATTTTCGATGGCAGATATTCTCTGATTGAAAGGCGAATATTGACTCCCAATCACATCATCACATACTTCACGTCTGCCAGAGGCCCCCTCACCTCCCTGGGCGGAGTGGAGGGCCTGGCCTTCATAAACACAAAGTTCGCCAATCGATCGGACGATTACCCGGACATTGAGATTCATTTGCTGAACGGTTCGCCCACTTCTGACGACGGACAGACATTTCGCCGTATGCAGGGATTCACACAAGAGATGTGGGACAAGGTGTACGCCCCGTACCTTTCCTACGACACGTTCAGTATGTACCCGGTGCTATTGCGGCCAAAGAGTTTTGGATACTTAAAGCTTCGGTCAACTAATCCCTTCGACCCGCCCGTCATTGACCCGCGATATCTCACACATCCAGAAGACATTGTCCGAGTAGTGGACGCCATGAAGATCTGTATGGCCACAGGTCTGGCGCCCGCATACCAGCGCTTCAACGCTCGACTCTTCGAAACACAATTTCCTGGATGTGAGGGTCATGTGATGTGGAGCGACGACTACTTGGCGTGTGTCGCCCGCACCTACACGTCCACGATCTACCATCCGGTGGGCACCTGTAAGATGGGCGCCAAAGGGGATGTCAATGCAGTGGTCGATTCGGAGCTCAAAGTTGGCGGAGGTATTACTGGCCTACGAGTAGTGGACGCGTCTATAATGCCTACCATAGTGTCAGGCAATACAAACGCTCCAACTATTATGATCGCAGAGAAGGCCTCGGATATGATCAAAGGGGTTACTATGACCCCGAATATCGGCCCATTCACGTGACACAACGGTGTGAACAGCCTTTCCAATAGCTTTGATAAATTGGTTCTTAATATCATTAAAACGATTTGTAGTTTTGACTAAATATACGAATTTTAATACAAATTAATTTTAATTATTTCAATGTTTTTTGAATTGAAAAAATTGTTTATATTTTGAAATTGCTTTATATTTATGTCATTTATTTAAATATCATTGATATTATGTCATCGAAAAAATGTTATTCAAAAATCATTTTAAGATCAATAAAAATATTGCACAAAATTAAAAAAAATGTTTTTTATTATCAGTGAAAAAATAATTGATTATTAGTTTTGAACTTAATATACATTTAATTAATTATTATATAAAATGATTATAAAATTATTTTTTAGTGATTTATACAATATATTGTAGGTATTCAATCAAATATTGAGCAAGGTCACCTATCAATTATATAGACCTATCATCGAAGCGATAATATAAAGAATTTTTCACAATTTGTTTGCAATAATAATAAATCATTGAATATAACATTAATTGTATGTATAATATATCACAAAAAAGTACTTCTCGTACTATATGTCCTTAAATTGGGTGAAAGTGTTATCTCAAAGGAAATAAATACTCATATAATATCTGGTTATTATATTTTGAAACAAATATTTTTTGTGTTGTTATAGAAATATATGAGAATATGATATAAAAGTTATTATGGATTATATGTTCAATTGATTCAAGAAATGATGACTTTTTCACATATTATATATTTTCATATCAATGACAGTCACTTGAGATCTAAAGTCACAATGTTTTACCTTCACTACTATTCAAGTTTAGGGTCATTAGGTTATGCCTCGACATAGCATCGGATGTGAAATATTATGAGACAGGTCTGCAATACATGGAAATGCAATTTTCATTATCAAAAATCCAAACAAAAATATAGTATTTGAAAGTCTTTGAAAAATGAGACAAAAAACCATTCATTCAATTGAGACAAACAGTGATAATGATATCGTTTACGGATATATCAATGACTCACAAAATAAGTATTTATTAATAATATTTCAATATTTTAATGGAAAAAATCTACTCTTCCTTCGCATTGTTTTATCACATATTTTATTGAAATTTGCAATAACTGTCGCTTTGGTCACAATCACATCGACACTACATTTTAATAAGTTCTGATAGCGATTACAAGTCTGTATCGAAACGATTGAAAGTTTTATTTTCATATATAAAACATTAGATATTTTCTCAAATAATTTAGTAATAGTTTGTCTCAGAAGTTATATTCACTTGAGATATACCACAAAACCATAACTTCATTTCACAACTAAAGGGTAAGAGAAATAATAATAAACTTCTTTTATCTAAAACTCACTAAACATTTTCATATATTTAATAATAAAAGTCTCAAATCATATCAAATAATTCTTTAGTCTTTATTCGCCATTCGTTTGCAAACAATACATATTGTGTTTCACTTTTGAGTTAGTATTGAATTCAAAAATTATATCTTTTTCTAATTCTATTATATTATTCAAAATGTTTAAAAAAGTTCACATATTTTTATTTCATTAAAATTTCATTAATTTTTATATGATTTTCTCATAGATTTAAAACAGAAAACATGCCGTTCACCTGTTCAGACATATGCAAGATCATTTTGGCAATCATTTTTCCACCTTTGGGTGTGTTGATGGAGAAGGGGTGCGATTGTGATCTACTTATCAACATTGGCTTAACATGTCTTGGATTCATACCAGGGATAATACATGCCCTCTATATTATATTTAAATATTGATTTCAAACCCCTTAACATAACACCAATTGATTTCAAACCCCTTAAACATAACACGAATTGATTTATAATTAATATTTGATTTTATTATTAATGATAAATAATAACACATTTAATACTATTTGTTTTATGTCTATCAACCGAAAGACCAGTAATTGTATTGAATTTTAATAACAAAAAATTATATTAAAAACATTTTATTTCAAATTATATCAAAAGTAAAATTTTGATAACAAATGGTTTGAATATTAAGCTCAGAGTCAAATAATGTGTTTGAGTATAACCTGTGTTGACCTTGGACATTAATTTGTGGTATAATAGTTTTTATATGTCATTTTTATTGCTGTTGTGATCAAATCGTATTGACTTTTCTGTGAAAAGATTTGTTCATAAAAAATAACATAATTTTTGTGGCATTTAATCGATTAGATTCAAGTGTCTGAACGAAGACACTTCGAAAGTAGTACTCGAAAGGGACGGACACAAGAATTTATTGTGATTATGATTAGTGAATGAGGCCATGGAAGGTGTTTGTCGTATGTATGAGCGCCGGACATATCATACATAACATATGATGTTTGACTTCAGCGACCAATTGTATGATTTAAGTGGTCTGGTCTATCAGATCCATATACATACCTATGACAAGGAGTGGATCAAAAAGAAGAAATATTCTAATGAAAAAGAAGGCCATGGATGGCATGGAGTGATTATATTGTCTTTCACATAATTTTTTGCAATCAATTTCTCAATAAATATTTCATAATTTTTTATTCAATATTCAAATGAGGTTTAAATACAATAAAATATAAATGAAATTCAAAACTAATCACGAAATGAATAT